>OX155962.1:28345857-28593382 GCA_944548615.1 Micropterix aruncella
AAAACACCAGATATAAGAATAATTTCATTCTACCATGCGTGGTTTTAATTGCTGCTAGGCAAAGTACCCAATTCTCAGGGCCTTATTATTTTAACCGCCTACCATGTAAGATTAAAGACAATAGCAACCTGAAAACGTTCCAAAAACTTTTAAAGGATTTTTTACAACAAACACTTTTTGCTCTATTGAGGAATTTATAAATTTTACAAAATGACTTTCTTTACAGCCCCTTTATTTTAATGTAATGTGTATACTGATTATTTCATTTGTTGATTATTTTAGCTTGAATTAATTATTTTATTGATTGTTTTAGTTATATGGTATCTTATATTTAAATATAATTACAATGTATTTAGATTCTTCTTGGACAAAACATTATAAAAATTAGTTTGATTGATTATCTGATTATTGATGATTATTGCTTTTGTTTGATCATTTATGAAATGGATTACTTTAATTGTTGATGGTGTTAGTTTTACTGCTTCTTGATTGCGCCTTATAGCTATTATACTTTATGAAGTTTCTTCTAAAACGAAATGTTGTATGCTCTCTGGGCAGTTTGTTACTTAAACATTGTATGTTTTTTTAATAATTCACACAATAAAGAACTTGAACTTAAACTTGAAATATATCTAAAAGGATGTAATTATATTTTTGTTACCATAGTAATCTACAAAAATAAAAATGGAAACCTGGGTACAGAAACATGTCGTTATAAAAGCCGGCCGCCTGTAAGATAATTGTCGATAGACATTAAGGTGGGCCGTTACCGTATGGGATACAAATAAATTTAAAATAATCGTTTTGTCACCCCAAGACTTTCCCAGAAAGAATCCCCCCCCCTCCAAATCCTACAATAGTAAATCTTAGCAAAGACATGGATCAAATTCTGGAATGGTCGACAGCATAGTTCATGAAGCTAATTGCAGACAAATGCACGGCCCTTCACATCACATCGGCAAGAGGCCCTTCACATCGGCAAGAATAACCACAAATATCAGTAAAATCTAGGGCTAATGACGTTTCAAAGTGTCACGATCAAATAGATCTAGGCCTAACGATCGCGGTGAGCATATTACACAGATATTGAAAAAGGCCAACTCAATTATGTACCTCATCCGCAAATCATTCCACTATGTCCACTATCAACCTTGTTTTTGTCATTATGTAAAACCTACATGAGATAAGTGTTAAAGTTTGAATTCTAGATCTGAGATCCTTACTTTGTAAAAGACGAAGATATCCTCGAGCTACTTTATGCTGCCTGTTTGTAAAACATAAAAGTAATAATTCACGGCCCGGTGGCATAGTGGTTAGGTCGCCTGATCTTACATTTTAAGGTCCCAAGTTCGATTCCCGGCTGGGTCACCATTTTCCGTTGGGATCAAATTAACGGAATTGTATTTTCAATTCTGTCGATCGAATGCAATAACAAGACACACACTTACAGACATGTTACACGCACACATACATATAAACACGTCATGGATTACTTGTAAGAGATTGTCATATTATGACAATAAATCCGCCCATTGTGATTTCAGAATAAAGAGTAAAAACAAACAAACCAACAAACATATACATTCATATAAACACTTCATAGTAGGGTTGGTTGTAAGAGATTATCATATGACAATAAACCCGCCCATTGTGACATTTTCACAATAAAGAGTATAACCAATAATTTAAAAAAATGCTTTAGGAACATTTTTACAAAAAAAGATTTTTAGAAGAAACAATATATTGGGAAGTTGTCATGACTGGTCGAATTTTTACGCCCTGAATTACAGGTAGCCACGACTAATTCCAAATTTGACGTAATTTCGAAAAAACGTCGGCAGGCGCTAATAACTTTATCGATCTAAAAATAATTTAATACTCTCAAAATCAATACTACATATATATGATTTCGTACTGACAACCCCGAAAAAGGCTGGATAGAGCTAAACATCGGTGGATTCTGTTTTTTGTTTTTTCAAAATTTTTTTTACATAATAGTTTATTTTTTATTTTATTTATTAATTAATTTACAATAACTTTATATAATATGTCATATAAACACCATTTACATAATATGGTTGAGTTGGGAGAGATTGAGCACATCCTATGGTGAAAATGTTTATCCGCATTTCTCTAACGCGGGGTCTACCCGCGTTCTCGAAAGTGCTTGTGTGTTGTTATTTACTCTGTGAATTTTTCATAAATTAAAATTATTTCGAGTGAGTTAAGCTTAAAAATATTGCAACCAACATTTTTTTCGGCCTCTTAAAGACCTTGGACATGTAAAATAAAAGACTAACTAATCAAACTGAACTCTAAATCACTCGGCAAAGTTTGACAGCTAAACTGTGTTAAATTTTGAAGGAATTTTTGGATTGTCAAATCAAATGGTGTTGAGTTGCTAAGTCGTTTAAAATTATTGGTGGCGTTACTACAGTATAAAATAAATCAATGCATCAAAGAACTACAATGAATGCATAATATCGCAGTGCAAAACTGACGGGTGCAAAACCTTCGAAGATTTGAGATCTAAAATTAACAATGTAACTGCTCAATTTTTAACAATCATTGAAGCTTAGCTGATGAAAAACACCAATATAAATGTTAAATAATTCAAGAATATCTGATAAAGCAGTCAGATGCCGCTCATAGGAATTCGAAGAGTTTGTTTGTAGCGAATGCAATCATACTTTCACAACTCAAGTAAATTTGCCTTAGCTTTTGTATTACGCAATAATCTGTGATTGAACTGTGTTTATTTTAACTGATTTTATTATTATTATCTTGTGTTTTATGCTCTCTGAAATGGCCTTGACTCGTGCCGGTGCTACTCGCCAGCTAGAGAATAAACTGCAACTGACTTTAAAAGAACTACAGTCGAGCAAGACTTTAAACGAACAGCTGATACAAGAGCGAGAGGGCGCTGAGAATGAAATTTTGGAGTTATTAGATAAACACAAAAATCTTAAAAAGGGGATGGCGGAAATGCACCTTCAGTTCAGAGACATGACAGACCAAAGAGACCAGCTTCAGCGAGTAGTGGAGGACCTCGATCGCGACTGCGCCGAGTATGACTCTGCACTTCGGCGTATTACAATATTGGAGACAGAGCTACGGGACGCACACGCACATATATCACGGCTTCAAAGTATGAACAATGACGCCGAGACATCACAGGTTCATTCACTATTTGACGAATTGGTAGGAACGGCAGGTGTAATTGCCGGTACCTCAAAGACTCATTTAAGTTGTAGCAAAAAGAAAATTAAAAAATATGGTAAAATAAATAGATTTATAAGAAAGACTGAAAAAAATGTTAGGAAAAATAAAATTTATAAAGAAAATAGGGTGTTAAGAAAGGAAAGAATTCACTTACAAAACGATCTATTACATTGTACTAGTCAGTTAGAGAACGTAAGGAAAACTTATGAGTGTGACATACTGCAGCTCCGGTCCCAAATTGCTCACTTACATAAATCCCTATTAGAAATAACTAACAGCTACACACTAGCTCAAAAAGAGATATATGACCAGACGGCAGCCATGGATGAGTTATTGGAGCCTTGCAAAAATAATAATGAATCACTGAACAATGTCCAGCTACAGCATGGCTGTGAGCATACTCCAGTGAGTCATTCATCATCGCCTATTTGGGGGACAGGGCAGGCTGCGTTGAAACCGAATCAACAGTGTACCCCTACTACTGCTACTACTACTACTACTACTATCAGTAATTGTAAACTAAATATAATAATGTATAGTGACGAAATTGGCCAAAATATGGGTGTTCAAGTTGGTCACTTTAGTAACCATGTCTTCATAAATAATTGTATGCCGGGCGCGACTTTCTCGGTCATTTTAAATAAAATTCTAAACACAAAATTCATGAACAAAACTATTTTAATTATATTTGTCGGAAGGAGAGGAAAAGTAGACAAAAAGTTACTGAATAATTATTTTTCATGTTTAAACACATTACCTAACATTGAAAAAGTAATTTTGTTTACTTTTCCTTTCAGTCAAAGCCATAGTGATGGCGAAAACAATATTAGATATAATTTAAATTCTACGTTGCACACACTAACATGTCGTCATGAACATAAATTAGTAATGTTTGATACTAATGTTTTCATTAGCAAAAACTTTATTCTGACGAAAAATAATATGTATTATTTACAATCATTTTACACCAGACACTTAGCAGAATTGCTATGTTATTCTATTATTAATTCCATTAATACGTTGACATTTAATTTAAACTAAATTATAAGACAATAGAGCTATACTTTGGCCACCATTTGACATATGGCAATAATATTAACAAATTATGTAGTGATACAAAGAAAATAAGTAAATTAAGTGATAATATCAAAAATTGTATAAAACCTTGTTACCAAACAAACGACAGTAGTAATTTATCTTATAAAAATTGTATTAGCTTGGTACATCAAAATATTCAAGGATTGAGTAGTAAAGATTTGGAATTGGAGCTTTTCCTAGACTGTGATAAAATTGATGTAATATGTTTAACAGAACATTGGCTTCAATATCATCAGCTTATGTTTGGTTTCAAAAATCACAAAGTGGCAAGTTCGTTCTGCAGGGGGCATGCAATACGTGGCGGTTCATTAATTATTGTTCGTAATTCTTTAAAATTCAAGGACCGCGCTGATATTGTGGGCCTCTCTGTAGAGCAGACCATTGAAATAGCTTGTGTGGAGCTGGAGCGGCTTATTGTTTTAAGCGTATACAGACCCCCAAACTCATCATTTGACCGTTTTGAGCAGGTCATGGATGAAGCACTATATAAAATTACCAATAATAAAAATAAAGATGTTATGGGTTGTGGTGATTTTAATATCAATTTATTAGAAAATACTACAACTAGTAGTAGGCTTAAATCTTTTTTTCTATGCTATAATCTTGTGAACCTTTTCTTAGAACCCACGAGAATTACCTCAGAATCCTCAACTTGTATTGACAACATTTTCACAAATATTGAACCAGTTCATAAATCGACACTGAATAAGATAGATTCTGACCACTTAGGCCAATTAGTTATATTGAAAGACATTAGGAACAAAAATATGATACAAAAAGAAATTAAATGTACTCCCGTCAATGATACTCGGCTTACACAGTTTAGAGATAATGTATGTGCGCGATTAGTAGAAGTTGACTATGATGAAGACCCAAACCGATATTATAACTCTTTGTTTGATGTAATACAATCAGAATGCAGTAGAATATTTAAGACTAAGACCAAAAAAATTGCAAATACTCTTATATTCAGTGATTGGGCGACGCCTGAAATATATAGAAATAGGAATAAACTTTTTGATTTATATGCAGAGAAATCGTTTAATAAAAGTAACGAATTTGCCAAATATGTCAAAAACGTCTCAAAATGTTTTAAAAGAGATTGTGCTATTGCAAAATCAAAGTTTATTAATAATAAAATTATAAACAGTACAGATGTCGTAAAAACGACTTGGCAAATTATCAACAAAGAAACTGGAAAATCCAAATCTCGTGACCTTCAATTTCAATTGTTAATTAAAGATAAGCTCATTACCAGTCATAGAGAAGTGGCTTATGCATTTGAATCGTTTTTTGCAGATATTCCAGTTTCAACTACCAAGACGCTCAACTCATCTTCTATAGTGGCTGAATCTTTGCTCATACAGAACGTTCATAGATGTGATGTAGACTTTAGTTTTAAGTCGATCTATCCCATAGAAATTATTGAAACATTCAAAAATTTACATTTGAAAAAGACACTCGACCTGGATGGACTCTCTGTTAAAATTATTAGTTCTGTAATATATTCAATGGCCCCCCATTTATCAGCTCTTTTTAACAAATGTATTGAGACTGGCGTATTTCCTAATCTTATGAAACACAGTAAAATAGTACCATTATTTAAAAGCGGTAGTAAAACCGACCCTACTAACTTCAGACCTGTATCGATACTGCCGACTCTTAGTAAGCTGTTTGAAAAAATTATGTTAAACCAGCTACTCATTCATTTCCACACATATAAATTAATGCACAAGAAACAATTTGGTTTCACACGGGGTCGTTCAACAACCGATGCAGGTGTTGAGCTTATTCATGAAATTTTTAATGCCTGGGAGGAGTCACGAGATGTAGTAGGCATATTTTGTGACCTTTCCAAAGCCTTTGACTGCGTACAGCACGACACATTGGTTAGGAAACTTGAACACTACGGCATTACAGGTAGCTCATTAGCCCTTCTTAAAAACTATTTAAATGATAGGGTTCAGAAGGTTGATGTTGGCGGAGAGAGATCATCCGGCTCGTTAGTATACATGGGAGTACCGCAAGGTTCAATACTTGGACCGTTCCTTTTTCTTATTTATATAAATGATTTACCTTACACAGTAAAACCAAATTGTGAGATAGTTTTATTCGCAGATGATACCTCTTTGCTATTCAAAGTAGGTAGACAACAAAATAATTATGACGATGTGAATGATTCTATCTCGAATGTTGTGGAATGGTTCACAGCAAACAATCTGCTACTAAATGAAAAGAAAACAAAATGTATAAAATTCTCACTTCCAAACGTAAAGCAAATAGGGCCAAATATTATAATAAAAAATGAGCGCCTAGAACTGGTCGATTCCACTGTATTCCTTGGTATCACTTTAGATAAAAAGCTACAATGGGGCCCACACATTAAGAAATTGGCCGACAGGCTAAGTTCTGCGGCATATGCTGTAAAAAAAATTCGTAATTTAACAGATATAGACACCGCGAGGCTGGTTTACTTCAGCTATTTTCACAGCTTGATGTCGTATGGCATCTTGCTGTGGGGTCATGCTGCTGACGCTGATAAAATATTTATACTACAGAAACGATCCATCCGCGCTATTTATAAATTGGGTGCTAGACAGTCGTTACGCGGAAAATTTAAAGAAATCAATATTTTGACACTTGCATCTCATTACATCTATGAAAACTTAATGTATGTGCATACAAATAAAGAACTGTTTTTAAAAAACTCTGATAGGCATGGTGTCAATACTAGAAATAAAAATAAACTTGCTGACCATAAAAGTCGACTCTCCAAAACCACAAAATCATTCAAAGGGCAATGTATACGCTTCTACAATAAAGTCCCAGTAAAAATGCAAAATTTATCTGTGATACAATTTAAGTCATTTATTAAGAAGAAGCTGAACTCAAAGGGCTACTATAAAATAAATGATTATCTAGACGACAAAGACCCTTGGAAATAAAATGGTTACCTCGATTATTAATATCACGTTATATATCACAATAATTTGTTATAATGTCACAATATCTTAATTTTTTATCATTTATGTATGTTTGTACCTATGCATTATTGACGTCAAAAAGTTACGATTTCGTACTATTTTGAATAAATAACTTATGATTATGATTATTATGATTAACTAGGTCAGAGACCCGTATCTAGGGATGCTGATACGGTCCTGTTTGTCAGCTCGAAAAAAAAGGATGTTACGGTCCCGTCCGGAAGAAAGCATGAAACTTGGCGTGTGTCTAGCATTCGTGTATGGGGTTCAATGAAGTAATGGAATAGTAGGATAGGGCTGATAGTTTCTAAAATACGCTTAACCACACTACAGGAATTTGGTATTGAATATGGTATTGTAAAATTCAGGGTTTATTAGGTAAAATTTATAGGTTCGATACGCTTCCAGGTTATTTTATCCCAGTTTCGGTAGTCCTGTAAATTGAGTAAAATGATACATTTTTGGAGAAAAAAATTGGAAATACCTTAATATGTTAATTTTGAAAACTATCAGTTCTATCAACATGCACTTAGTACTGTTAAAGATAATTATATGAAGATCATGCAGTCATTTTGCGCCTTTCTTTTACTTTAAACCGTGTGTACTTAAAATTTGCAAAACGACGATGAGGCGCACACTATGGGGGGAGGGGGGGGGGAGACAATAATTTTGAAACGTGTGCCTACATATTGTATTACATACGCGATAGCTACACACATGCCATATTTCATGCTTCCTGCCGGATGAAAACGTAATTTTAACACGCCTTTATTAGGTCGACCTGTATATAGATAACTATGTAATGGAATCTACGGTAACTAATTTAACCATCTTCCAAGGATCGTAGCGTCATGAAAATGGCAGCTGTATGTAGGTCTGATGACAATACAATAATATGGTACTGTCGAACTGATCTGATGATGGAGTCGGAAGATATGAACTGGAACTTCATGATGGAACATCGTATCATAGCTGTGTCTGGACTTGTTATAAAAGTCTTGGAATGTACTTTGACCACGATTAGGTTTCAATGTCTGATGATGAAGCCGGAAGATAGGCACTGGCATTCCATGATGGAATATCGTACCATAGCCGTGTTTGGACTTGTTAGAAAGGTCTTGTAATGTACTTTGACCACGATTAAGTTTCAAGGGCTGATGATGAAGCCGGAAGACAGGAACTGGCATTCCATGATGGAATATCGTATCATAGTCGTGTTTGCACTTCACGTAATGGACTTTGAACACGACCAGGTTTCAAGGTTATAACAAACCTATTATACATTGACTTGTAAATATTGAGTGTAAATAGTGTAAATATTGACATAGGTGCCTGTATAAAATGTTTTTTGGTGAGATAGGTGCCTGTAAAACATGCATTTATAAAAGCGTGTTTTTAGTGGTTTTTTTTAAACTATTAATTTATTATTTAAGGAGCGGAGCTATAAAGCATTGTTTAAAATATTTATTTTATTTTCCCAACCAACTAACCGACCAAGAGGGAAAGTCTTGTAAATGCGCTAATTCTTTTTTTTTTTTGAGATGAAGATGGATATATCCTATTTGAGTCTGCCTGGGTCGAAGTCTGTGCGTGCGTCTGTTAGTATCTCTGTGTCAGTATATCATACCACGAGTTGAAATGTTTGTGGTTGAAATCGGTCCATCAGAGGGCATCACTGTTCATATTTCAAACTAGAAATATTGGACTTAGGGACTTGAAATTTGGTACGCAGATGCCATATTGGGCTGAAATCACGTATACAAGCTACACTAATAATAATTAAATTCCGCCACACGTTATATTCTAATATTGGCCCAACGCCGCCCTAAGCCGAGAAGCGAACCGCGCCGCCCGAGAAAACAAACGGGTTTGTCCTCTGGCCGAGAGAGGGTGCTCGTCAATTTTTATTATGAAATTATTATTCAGATCAAATCTGTCCTTGGCTACTTACTGAGAAAGTCTTAGAATAAGAATAAGAATAATTTATTGTCAAAAACCCGATCTGGGTATAGAAATTACATATCCAATGGTATTTCTACAAATAAAATTACATTTCAAATTACTCATAAAATTATGAAAAAGTCTATAAAAAACTAATATTAAAAAAAAATATAGAAATCCAAAAATTAAATAACAAAGACATGAAAGGGTGAAAAATAAAAAAAACAACAGAAATAATGAGAAAACATAGAGAACCAGCAATTCAATAACAAAAATATATAAAAACTAGAAAAATAGAAGCACTTAAGGTGACACGACCGATTTTTTTTCCATGTGTAAGCATATTTTTTTGACTTTTGTAAAATTACATTATATACATATATACTTCATTGTGGGACGTGGTTCTTTTAACTTTTTCCTTCTTTAAATAGAATCATTATCTCTCGCGATAGTCACGTGTTCATAACTTGCCGCATACCAATAGTATTATCACTCATTGATTAGATTTCAGCGTTATCTTTTCAATTAGCCACAGGCAATTCAACTTAACGTATGAACCATAACCGTTTATTAGTTGGGGGCTTAAGCGTCAGAAATCAATGTCGGAAAATCATATATGCTAGTCTCCAATCTTATCACTGCCTATGACGCTATTTTGGGATATTTTATTGAGGTTTATCAAACTTATATTTCCTTGATTACGAGATAAAGTACTTTTGCTCCTGGCACGCCGAGTTATAAAACGTAGGAACGGAGTAGCTCATATTGCTCGCATCCTTGTACTTACGGGTTGTAGGGTGGACGTAGTGAGCAGGTACCTGAGCCATTAGGGTTATTAAGTGCAAGGGAGCGCGCAATATGCGCGATTCCGTTCCTACGTTTTATAACTCTGCGTGCCAGGAGCGTTCGGACAGACTACAACATGCTTGATATGACTTCTGGCGGGTTTCCGTTTTATTATCATACGGCATTACAGGGTTGCTCTTATGCGCAATTATACCATAACATTATGGTGAAATAATACCTATCACGTCATTCATTCATAACGGCATTAGCAACGCTTCAAAAATTTTATCTGTCTAAATAATAATACCAATCTATTTAAAAAACGAATCTTACTAAGAGCCGGGCCACACAATGCGGTGCGGCTGCGGCGCGGCGCCTGAGCGGTGCCGCTGCGGCGTTCTGCATACAAATATCCTTAAGTTGGTATGCCACACGGTGCGTTCCGGTGTCGCACCGCACACACACCGGACTTCAACTAGGCAAGACGAGGCGAGGGGGGAGGGGGGGGGGGGAGCATTTGCACTGGAGCGGCACCGCTCCGACGCCGCAACACCGCTCAGTTGATTAGTGCAATCGAAGGACTTGCACTTGCTCGCCTGCAACTTGCTCGCGGACAGCAACTTGCTCGGCTATTTCATTTGTTTTGACATATTGTTGTTAAATATTAATTCCATTTCCGATCCCAGATTGAAAAAGGTACATAATTCATATTACAACACTATTCGCCCACTGCGGCGTCGTAGTAACGTTGCGGCGCCGTACCGTGCTCCCCGCTCTGCGTACGTTTGTACGCCCATACAACAAAATCTTTGCGGTGCGGCGCCGCACCGTATCGTGTGGACCGGCACTGAGAACCGATCCACTCGATGCGGTGCGGCGCCGCACAGCAAAAATTTCGCCGTATGGGCGTACACACTAACAGTGTACGGTGCGGCGCCGCAACGTTACTACGACGCCGCAGTGGGCGAATATTGTTGTAGTTAACTGTACGTAAAACTAGTGAAATGAGGTAGTCAATGGCAATATCTTCTTCGTTGGTACTCATTTTAAACCTTCAATTAGAAATCAACAAAAATACGTGAAAACAAATGAAACAGACGTTGGAGCCCTGCCGGTCCAACATACCCACAACAAAAAAGTAATTTCCACAGAATGGAAACCGCAAACTCGCTCAAATCTACACGAGCCAGCTGCAGTTAATTTCCAACTAAATTCGGCAATTTATGCACAGTCAAGCGATGACTCATGTAATTTCTTCTGATCGATACACATGTCGCACCCCACTCATAGCAATTACCTCACCGCTCACGGTATTAAACGTAGTACATTTCAATTGATCGATATCATTTCCTTGGCGGATAGTTACCGCGCTCTACGCATTATTCCTTTGGTGGACAGTTATCGCGACTACACTTCTTTATCAAGCAGTACCTGCATTATCCGCGATACCGATCGTCAAGCCTCGCTCCTCGACTACACACTTCGGACACACTACTACGGCTTCACCTCGCGCCCACACTACTACACCACGGCGAAATAACAATCAAGGCGTTAAGAACTGGCGACTAACTGAATTCAACTTTCTGATTAAATACTTCTACTTCGACATCCACGACTTTCATTCACGGAGAAAACTTTACGATGAGATCCACCCTTCGCTCACAATCAATTGGAGTCTAGTGAAGGGTGGCCACTCTCACACAGGCTAGAATGTACCCTCTGTAGCTTTCTTGCAGGATAACTGCAAGGGTTACGATTTAAAAAAAAAACAATATAAATTTAGGATTGGGCGCCGGAAAGACTATAAACTAGCTTGAGCAATAAGACTAACAAATACACGGGTCGTGAAAAAAGGTAAATTAAAAGCAATCAGTGTTTCCATCTGGTTTTTATTAAAAAAACTTATTATTTAGGTAAGGCCTAGTGCCCATACTAAAAGACTAAGTTAACATAACCGTTTCAACAAAATAACACAATAAAAAATACAATAAAATTATAAATTATAAATGACAAAAACGGCAACTTCCGGCAGCAAAACGTAAAAATTTAACAAATACGGGTTTTACTTCCGACGGCGAAATACCGGACTTCGTCGTGGAAATTCAGTTCCCTCGGGCCAAAACCTACTGCGAAAAAGCCAGGGCCGGGAAAGTTAAATGGCTGGTCCCAGGAAGAGCTCAATGGTCATACCGCGGTTCTCCAGCCCAAGATGAAAGCCCTGCGAAATCACCCAAAATTACATGAGTGACCGCACGAAATTTCGCACTAGGTACTCAAAAATATGGAAAAAACGAATAAACAACTCACAGTATTGCTGGACTTTTTGATGAAGAACTGGCACTATTTACACAGATTAATTTTAAAAGATTTCAAACACCTGTTTTATGCGAAAACTGATTTTTATCATTAAAATGCTGCAGGCTGTACGTACGCTCTCGCTCTCTCGAAATGACCCCCAGCTGTCAGTCAACAATTAAATCGAATATTTCTCCCACTATAGACCTCTAGCAGTATCAATAGGCATTTGTTTTAACCAAGAAACAAACCTGGATAAACTTAATTTTGTAAAAACAAAAAAGGTGCCATAGAAAGGAAATTTAAAACAAAAAAATATAAATTTAACGAAATTCGTTATACCTCCTTCAACTGCATTTAACAACTAAGCGGTGCCGCTCCGGCGCATATTACCGGTTTGCGTACGGTGCGGCCCCGGAACGCGTCGTGTGACATACCATGGATCTTTGTATGTAGGACACCGCAGCAGCACCGCTTAGGCGCCGCGCCGCAGCCGCGCCGCATTGTGTGGCCCGGCCATTAGCTAATACATATTTTATAGCCATAAATTTCACAATGTTGGGTACAACCATTTTCTGTACAGCATATTAGATAGCTTTTATTATTTTAATATTATTTAAATAAACATGTGAAATACTTTCCCGGCCAGCCACCGGTGATGGGAAGTATTGTGAACGCGTTTTTTTTGTTTAGATGAAGACGAAAATATCTAATTTGAGCCCCCCTCCCCACGAGACAATTAAGACCATTTCCAAATTGATTTATGTCTGTGAGTGTCTGTGTGATATGTGTGTGTCTGTGTGTGTTTATTTATCCACGGTAGCGTCAAACGCTTCATTCCATTGATCTGAAGTTTGGCATTAGGCTTCATTTGAAAATGTTTATTTTAATTGTCAGAACGTTGTACCTGGAGCGAAGATTTAGAATATAAGGAGCCAAACGTTTCGATGGATTTGGTGTTTCTGCTGTTCAACATCGCTGCCGCTGCATATATAAAACTGTCTTTGTAAATAGAAGTCTTGCTATTTGGGAAAACAGCCAGATGACAACTGCAATTGGGAATGACATAGCGATCAAGATTAGTAGGAATAATTAAGAACCATTACAAGAATATTTTAGTAAAAAAGATTTATAATAACCAAAGACTTTTAGTTTTTTTAGAATTATTTTATTCTAATTTTTTTTTGTTTTTTTTTTTGGTTTTTCATTTGTTTTTATTTTTTAATCGATTATTTTGATTTTTAATATTTTGATTTTGATTATTTTATTTTAATTTTAATAAATATTTGCACTAATAATTAAGGGGGCATGAAACCAGTTTAAAAGCTACCCCGAGCATACCCCTAATTTCGCATCGTTTGTATTTGTATGTTATTACAGTCTTTGTCTATTTTAAGTTTCATTTTGTAATTTTGTGTTTTTGTTTTTTGTTGCAAATAAATAAAATAGTTTTATTATTATTTTAGAATTAAATATAAGTACATTAGCACTTTAATTCGCACAATAATAATCGTAACAAGAGAATTTTAAATTAAAAACACGACTGCCGTTATGGAAATTGAACTATCGTAGGATTTATTTCAATTATGTTTTTTTATTAATTTTGTGGTTAATATATTTATACATGTAGATACATGTATATTTCCGGAATGTACTAAAACGGATCTTTCATTTGATACTAGAAACTATATATTTATATCAATTTATTGATATTTGTACGTTTGGATATTTAGGCAACATACATTCAATTTGGAGAGTTAAGGTGCCCTATGATACTCGGTATGACATAACGATTCTAATAATACCAAACACTTATAAATCTGTTTAAGGGTTTAGAAGTTAGGGTGGAATAAAGAAACGGAAAAGATACATAGCTAAACCCTGAACACATTACACTCCTTTTTTGTTGGGGAGTCGTGTAAAAACTAAATAACAAGCTAATAATATATATGTTTCGTGTAATAATTAATCTAATTCGAATCACCAAAACTCATCCTTTGTGGTTTTTACTTTAACGGGGAATACAGAAACCAACCCAAAGGCAGCAAAATGCAAATAATTATTTTGACTTTTAAAAAATAAACATGAAACACAACGGAGTTCATGAAAGGACGTTGTCTTACCTAATTTAGTTTAAATGCAAATTTCTTTAAGGTATTCTCCAGTAAGTTCAAAATTAAGCAGCCGACTTAATTAAATATATAAGAATGTCAGAAGAATACGCCATGAATAAACATAATTAACTTGAGAAGAAAGCACAATTCTTTGGGTTATATTTGAGTGGCTCAATGAATAACAGCGCATTTTATTAAGGGCATTTTAACTGGTGAGAAAGTGGAAGTTTCAGCCGGGCAATGGGAGCATGGCGGACGTGCCCAAATGTCCCCATGAGTATCATTTTTTGTTTACAACTCTTTTATAAAAGTATTTAATCTTGCGCTCAACCTCCCCCCAGCATCGAAAATTTTCTTCTTGTCTTTATGATATTTGTAATGCGGGTCCCGTAGGTCCTCTGCCTGGTAACACCCGCGGAAATATATAATTTGATAGCTTGACCAGTCCGACATATTTATTCTATTGGAGTCGTCCACATAAATTAAAAAAATAATTCGGGTCGTCCTTTCACCACGAAGTCGCACGCGACACTGACACGACTGAACGCGTGTAAACAGGCACATTAGCGCAAGCACATTCATCCTTTGAACTGTGTCGAAAAACCAACAGTCGTCCCGATCGGAGGCAAGCACGAGCACGGGCGCTCACGGGGCATTGTGGCCTGAACAAACACATGTTCAACCTCAAGCTCAAAGACACAAAAATGTGCAGGTTCTGCCAAGGGGCAGAGGAAACTCCCCAGCACCTCATGTGCGAGTGTGGCCCGCTGATGCGAAAAAGATACAACCACCTGGGTGGTCACTACCTCCAACCTGAGGAGGTAAAACAATCTGGCGCCAAAAGCCTGCTGCGGTTCTTAAATGACACGAGGCTTAGCGCAGAACTATAGTAGGTGGCGAGCACAATAGATCAGCAATGGTCGCAGTGTTACAAGGCTCATAAAGACCTTAGAAAAGCCCCACTCAACAAATAAAAAAAAAAAAAAGGCACGAACACAAACAGGCAAGAAGAGGCTAACAACCCATTACACGCTTGTGGTCGTGGAGTTGAATGTCACGTTGAACGGAAGCGTCTGTATGCGCCATAAAATCGACCGAAATGATTTCAAACTTATTCAGACGGCTATAAGCTCGACAGGTAGTTTTAGTGTGGCAAAATCTACGTTCATCCATTTAATATTCCGCTCTAACGTGTTGCTGTCTTGTTCGCTTGAATTAATTACCAGTTTTAGTTCACGGAGAAACGCAATTGGGCCCAATGTGTCTAAACCATAGCGTTGCAGTCCTAGAAGCTTTATTTAACCTTTTCACCGCTGCAATCATCACCACATGATCCCTCGGACAAGCCCCCAGCGCCGCGCGCATTTTTACTGTACGAACCGAGGACGCTCCGTAGCGCCGTGCCCATGTACCTACATATATGTTCATGGTAACAACTTTAGAGCGTTCTCTATTCATTTCTTTTGTTTGCAATACCTGCTACACTAGTTTGACGATTGCCCTACCGATATCTAGCGTAATAGAATAAAAATACCTGCTTCGAAGCAAGGCTTAAATGAATAAAGTTTGCGACAGTGCATTTCAGTCTGGACGCAATCGAGCCCTGTCCGCTGCGTGCATGTATACATGAGCGCGTGTTGATTTTTTTGTATCAGTTGTGGGGAGAGATGATAATCATTGTATTTTTGTGAGTGTAACGTGTTATCATCGGGTTCGTACATTTTTTTCTGAATAGCTTCCGGAGCTATTCTCGCGAAGTTCCAGAAAAGGTGCGTGTTGGTTTGTTTGTTTTATTTTATTGAAAGTGGGTATAAATATTCTATTTTTGTGAGTAAAACGTATTTTAACAAGTATATTTTAAGTATATTTTTCTAAATAGCTTCCGGGACCGTTACATCACAAATTAGTGTTTTTTTATTTTCAATGCCTAATTACGTTGAAAAATAGTCTTCATAAATTTTTAAGCCATTTTATTTATTTTCTTTATAACGAATTCGTTTTCCTGCAGGTAATTACGATTGAAAATGAAACGTTTGTTTTTACGTTTTTCAACGACAATAATATGGTTTGTATAGGGATATTTTTCCATTATTTATTATATTAAATGTAATGTATAATAAATATATTTTGTTTTTGTTATAGGTAAATAAATTCAATATTATTGTAATAACGATATTTAGAATATCATATAACCATTTGTTTCTGTAATTAAAAGAAACGAAATTATTTGAACATTGAAATAAATGTATTGTGTTTAAAAATAGTTAATATATTGTTTGCGTACGCCCCTGTGCCCGCCCAGCAACGGTTATTTAGCTCTGGCGCTGAGGGGTTGAGTTGAAACTGATTTTGGTCCGGCGTTCTAGCGACAGTGCATCCGGCGGCGAAAAGGTTAAATAATAAGGTAATTCCGAGTGATGCATTTGTAGATCAATTAAATATATTAATTGGAGGCTGCGAATAAAGATTGCTAACATCAGTTTCCCTAACATATTTTTTTATATGCATCAAACCGTGGTAAAAATCTTAAATTTTTTAAGTCGTAGACGTATGTATATAGAAAATTTGGTATTCAAATTTTCTTAAAGCGCCTAGCTAGGACGACTTAGCATATCTCGACTTAGCCTCCCGCTTCTCGATGCCTACTTATTATTCTGTAGCGTATTTCTTTCAAAAAGTAATTTACCGTTTACGATTTAAAATTACTGCTTTTTCGAAGTTTTATGAAAGAGAATTTCAATAGCAAAAAGAAACGTTAACTCAAGATAATATTTCGATTATCGCCTCAAGGTATATTATCCTTTCCCCGACTAATTTCATGCTTTGTTTCCTTCACTTCAGTTTTCTCTTTTATTTTAGTTTTAGCGGCGGCTTGTTGACTTTTCCACTTTTGACTCGTTGACTTTTCCAACATGATCAAACTCTATCAGCATAAACGACGATAAAATCCACGGGCAAAAAACCTTATCAACTGATGACGATTATTTATCGTTCTAGATTTATAATGTTTTGAAATTCATTGTAGATAAAACTGCCCTGTTAGTTTTTTTTAACCACGTGCAAAGATATTTTTCAGGAAATATAATTCGAACATTTTTGAAAATTTTATTCTAACAAAATGACGTTGATTAATCCACTGATGCATTTTGATACACCCCACCGCTCAATCACTCCCATTCATAAATCTTCTACAAAAAATTAAATTTGAAAAGGGGAAAAGCAACCCATACTGACCATCCATTTGACGAGTGATAAAATGAGACAGATATCATATCAGCAGATAGCTGTCTGAGTTAATGACCCTTCAGTCCCGCGTCGGAGCCTAATTGTACATGTTTGTTTAGCAAAAATGCCTAATTTTGCGGTTTTGTACCAGGGAGTCACGTTAATTAGACGTGATTAATTGATTGAGGATTGATTGATTGGTGGTTGGTTGATGATTGATTGATGATGATTGATTGATGATGATTGATTGATGATGAATGTTTGATTGATGATAGATGATTAATGATCGATTGATGATTGATAATTGATTGATTAATGGTTGATGATCGATGATTGATTGATTGATTGTTTGATCGATCGATCGATCAATCAATCAAGCAATATTCAATAACAATCGCACTTAAAGAGTAAACTCCAGTCGCGCTTCGGAGCTGACACGCACATTTTTTTAAAGTATTTTATTTGGTTTTCGGAAGGTAATATCCTGATACTTCCTTCTCAATTTATTTTTGCTAATATATATATGTTCGCAAAAACCTAATACTGTTCACAAAAGTAAGTCGTAGCCGTATATAGAAAATTGCTTATTCAAATCTTATTAAAGAGCCTAGATAGGACAACTTACCATATCTCAA
Source organism: Micropterix aruncella (assembly GCA_944548615.1). NCBI lineage: Eukaryota > Metazoa > Arthropoda > Insecta > Lepidoptera > Micropterigidae > Micropterix > Micropterix aruncella. The sequence continues at coordinate 28,364,158 of OX155962.1, forward strand.
CGAGTTAGTACACATTAGACATTGGGCATTACGTTAAACGCGCGTTAGCAGCGTACACACCGCGCGTTTAGCTCGGCGTTCGACAACTGTTAGTAGGCTTGTAAATTGCAGATAATACGACTAGGATCCCATCCTGACCTCTCGCTATACTGTATAACGTATATCAGTTCAGTTCAATATGCAAACATACATATAAATCAATTGCTACGAAATGAAACGTCTAATGAACCGTCCTACGATCCTCTAAATTATTTTCAGAATCACAACCACTATTACTTTTAATCAATAGTTAGTAATTAATTAATTATAAGTTATTATGTATGTTATAGATAAATAAAATAAGTAAAATATGAAAACCGATCCGAGCCCAGCACTAGCGTTTTGAAAAGTACTTATACATATCACTTTGCTGCTTGGCAACGTTGCTAGCAAAATCAAGGTCTTTCATGTCGCTCCAGATTTATTTTCAAACAGTCAATTAATCATCAATGTTTCCATAAAAATTAGAGAAGTCGTTTATATCTTAAAATACAGTTATCGTCCAGCATCAACGCCCTCGAAAATTGACGGAAGATTGGGTGAGCAACAAACATTTATATTCTTAGTGAAATAAGAAGAATTAATTTGTCAAATTACTTAGTTTTATTACCTATTGTTTATTTCTTTTACTATTATATTATTTGAAAAGTTATACCACATATATTGTGACTTTACTCTGTTTATATGCAATAATTCAAGTCTTACCATTATATTTTACATATAACATTGAGACTTCGCTTTTTCTTTCTTCAGTTATTATAGTCGTGGTTATTTGTTACTGGGTTACTGTTAATTGTATCATGTATAATATTTCAGAATTACTACAGTTATTATTATTAATTATTATTAATTAAGGGATGAGTGTGTTGAAATTTTTACATAATATCATTGATTGTATAGGGTACTAGATTGCTTAATGTCATAGTACGTTTTGTCAACCATTTTGCGCCTGCGACATGCTGGTGTCGCTAATAGCATTCTCCGGCGAAACTAATAGTAGTTTATTAGGCTATCTATAATAGCATTGATAATAAAGGTTTTTCCAAACGAAACGGATTGATTTTATTATTGCATTATTGAACCAATAAAAAAAAAAATACCATTAAATTATTATTGCCATATAACTCATTTTCATATAGGTTTTGATTAAGTAACAGAAATAAAATGAAGTAATTAGAATGCAATCGATTAGCCTATTTGAATATTAAAGCCCGTAATTATTACGTATTCAAACCTGTCCACCAAATCGAAAATTATGCCTTATAGCTATGGCCACAGATAATTTATCAGCATAGTGATATCATCCAGGCTTTTTCAGTTATTTTATCATAGTATATATGTATATAGTCGATTTAATATATAATGCTGTTTCTACACGTTGCTTTTCGTAGTAAAATCCTAGCTGCCAAAACGTAGTATGGCCTTGAGCAATCTAATTCCTTATATAATCAATGGTTATATTTTCTCGCTGTTATCCTTATACCCTGTGGCAATATCTTATAGCTATGGCCCTTGATAATTGATAATTTATCAGCTTAACAATCTTATCCAGGCTTTTACATTTTATTTATCGTAGTTTATTTATAGTCCATTTAATATGTAATCCTATTACCAGCAGTTCCTACAAGTTGCGTTTCATAGTAAAATCCTAGCTGCCAAAACGTAGTACGGCATTGAGTAATCTAAAACCTTATTGAACAAATAGTAATATATTCTTGCTATTATAATAAAATAATAAATAAAATAAAAAACTCTTTATTCTTAAGAAAAGGCGAGCTTATTGCCTGCAGGCAATATTTTAGAGCTAACCTATACTATTCTAAGAACATTATTTGCGAGTAGACTACATAACTTAACCTATATAAAGAGTATGACAAATAAAATAGAGGAGGATAGAAAGAAGTATATACTTTACTCTTTGTGGGCACAGATTTGCCACATCAAAATAATCTAACACCTATAAGGACGCTAAAGTTTTAAAAGGAGGGGGATGGGAGGGGAAAGGGAATTTATCTGGAGGATTTCAAACGCTCTCTGAGTCTGTTTTTAAAAGTTGTTATGCTTGGCGCGGTTCTCACATTTTTCGGCAAAGCATTCCAAAGGCGGGCTCCATGCACGGTGAAAGAGAATGAGAAGAAGTCACTGCTGTGACTAGGGATAGAGAGTAGCAGGTTGTTTTTTGATCTTAGAGGGCGTTCATGAGCCGATAGTGCAGTAAATCTGCCGGTAAGATAATTGAGAGCGACGCCATCCAAGATCTTGAAAAGCATACAGAGATCTTATCCAGGCTTTTTCAGTTATTTTATCATAGATTATTTATAGTTCATTTATTATGTAATGCTATTACCCGCAGTTTGTCTCATCCGGCAAAGCCTCGTACAGTCAATTAGTTTATTAATGAGTTTAAGGAGGCAGGGGAAGTAAGGCAGGTCCTTGAGAGCGACTCAGGAATCATGTCGTGGTAATACGCTGCCTTAATTTTTATTAACGACGTCATCACAACCACGAAATGTAATTTTAATGATGCCGACTATACGTGTTCCAAAATAAATTAGATATTGCTTAACCTGAAGAGCGTCCTTACAACGAGGGTAGTTTTACTTTCCCGGCCCACCAACAGACCAGGAGGGAAAGTATTGCGGAAGCGCTAATTTTATTTCGAAATGAAGACCGAAACATTGATTTTAGGCACCCTGAGACAATTAAGACCATTTCCAGATTGAAATCAGATTGTGTACGTGTCTCCGTGTATTACAATACAATACAATACAATCAACTACTCCAGTAGATAGGCATTCCTATACTTGGATGCGTCACAAAATTAAATGCTTAAAATTTAATTATTAAAAACTTAACTATCATGATAGTTGTCATGCCTGTAATATTATATTCAATATTACCTACTTACAAATAATCAAATATACTAATGTCATTAAATAGTAAGAGAGAATGATATATTAAAAAGAAATGCAAATTCTATGTAGAATATTTAGTTAGTTAGTTTTCCTGGGCTATTTCCCGCACTTGGCCTCTTGATTGGGCCGTTGTGCATGGCTCATGTTTCTATTTATGTTACTCCAGCCAACCCAGGCTATTCCAGAAGGTTAGCAGCCTGTTAAAATTGCTACAGGCCTCCGGGACAGATGCTGGAGATTGTAGTATTCTTGCCCGTTGCTCTGCCACGCTCCTGCATTCCTTGAGCACATGCTGTGGCGTTTCTTCTTCCTCCATGCATCCTCTGCATAGAGGGCTGTCTGTCACACCTATGTTAAACAGGTGTTTGTTTAGGGGACGGTGGCCTGTCATAGTACCTATGACTTTACGGATTTTGTCCCTTTTTAATCTGGTGAGGTTGCGGGCAAGTTTTTTAGGCGCTTCCGGAACCGCGTTCTTTGTTTGCCTGCATCCTGCGTACAACAACATATCGCAAAATCAAAATGAATACGAGTAATGATGGTTGACTGGAAGATATTGTTTATGTAGCAATAAGTCTGCCATTTTACCGTAAATGCTTTATTGTGCAATAAAGAGATTTTTCATTTCATTTCAGTAATTAGAAATGTTCGGACTATAAATATTATTCGAATAGTTGGACATATAAATGGTAAGTTTAATTTAACCGGCGTTATTGAAGTAGGTAAATCAATACCAGCAAACAAGGAACCAATTTTTATTTAAAAAAACACAAAAAAAAAATCTTTATTTTATTTTTTTTATCTGATGAGCGATGAGCGCGTTGCGGCATCTAGCGATAGATATTGCGAAATTCGTTTATTCGCGATATGTTACCTACTGCTAGATTACGAAGCGCGCTCAACGCGTCTCAAACTTTTTTTCGAAAGTAAAGTTATTCAAATTTAGAAAATATATTTTTTTTTATCGGAAGTTGTTTATTTGCTCGTGTTAATTTACCCACTTTTAGGATACCGGTTAATTTAAATTCACCTTTATATAATACTCATTAATATATTTTTTCTCTCAGGAAAATAAATTAAACCTAATATCTACGATTCCTACTCATAATGATATTTTGATATGAATAATACTTGGGAGAAGAAATAACAAGGCTGCCGCGTATTCGCTTCTGGTCATCTCGTTCCTTTCATTGGGAAATTGTTAGAATTATGCAAACATCTAACCGTCAATCATTTTCTATTTTCAGATACGGCCGCAAAGATCTGAAGTGATTAAAATGGCGAGATATAAACATGGCGGATAATGAAAATGGCGCATCAGTCGACAAAAATACGATTTTAAACAGTAAACAACGAAGCCACGATCGAGTTAATATTTACGGGCGATGCTTTCTGACCGCGAAGTTGGCGGGAAAACCGCGCGACGCCGACGCCATCTTGAATTGTTACCGCCGCGCGGGAAAAGCCACTAGCGGTGTTGCCAGACGAACCGAAATGAAAATTTCGAATAATAAAGACACTAAAATGGATATAGCGAGCATATTTAAACGGACTAAATTAAAGAGATGCTGGATCGTGTTTATTTTGATGATTTTAATAATATGTGGAGCTGATGGGCAGCAGTGTCGCGAACAGTCACAGCGGAATTGTGAAAAGCTTTGTTATAATGGAAAATGCGAATTGAGAGCTGCTTTAATCTTGCCCGCGAGTACAAAATCTCAAGCATCTTTACCCAGAGTAAGTATTGTAGTCATTTTGTATTAAGGAAAGGGCAAAAATACGAGATACACTCCTGTTTTTACACGACTGCCCACAAAAGGAGTGTAATGTGTTCAGGTTTTTATTACAATAGAACTCCAATTATCCGAACTCCGACTATCCGAATCGATGATTATCCGAAATTAACCCTTCGAGTAGCGGCATGCGTGACTTATTTCATGGCAGACCGCGGCAATTTATTGGAATTTCTTGCAATATCGCCGCGCTCGACAAAAGGTACCATAACTATGGAACTACTAAAGAAATCATAAAAATAATACTGTGCAATGATTGCATTAAAATTTAGTATATGGAATATTGAAGTCTCATTTTGTAAAACAATTAGATAATTATGAATAAATATAAGAAAGTCGAAAAAGTGAAAAAACTCGGCATTTCTAACTTGTACTTATCTTACGGAAAAATACGAAACCCTATTTAGAAATTGTAAATACTAAGGTGATCTTTATTAGATTCTCTATCAATTGTTCTATTTCGTTTTGCTTATTTACATACAAAAATTATAGCTCATAAAAACCAATAAAAAATTTGATGATTTCTCGAAAAAAAAATGATTAGGTTTGACATTGGAATTTTACGAGAAATATCGGCGAAATGACGTGCGAAGTTATTCTAGCGGCCGTCTATGTATCTATGGTAATAATAAAATATTTTGTATGGAATTTAGGATGCGTTCGAATTAGGAAATAATATTACTGTGCGCTCCGGCAGCAAACCGTCAATATTGGTCGTTACGTAGTCCACGGTGTTCTGATGTGCAACCAAATTTAGTCGTTACGTAGCCGAAGGGTTTAAAACAGAAAACAATTAGGACGGAAACGTACTTCGATTCGCAAAATAATAATTCTGTCTACGCACGCTATTGTCCTTGGGGATGATGTACTAATGTACAGCACTTTCTAAGTACGCTTAGTATGTACAATTGCAGCCTTTACATTTAATTAATATTGATATTGATAATAAATTTGGATATTAAATAGTTTTTTTTCCCAATTTAAACATATATACAATAATTAATTAAAATAGACCATTTTATCGCAATAAATCCAATCATCCGAATTTTCGGTTATCCGAATGGGGTGCGGTTCCAATTGATTCCGATAATTGGAGTTCTACTACATGTTTTCCGTTTCTTTATTTCACTATAACTTCTAAACATTTCAACCGATTTCGATGTGTGTTATTGTTAAAATCGTTATGTCATCCCGTTTATCATATGGTATTTTAACTGTCCAAATATCGATTACGTAATTATATAAATGTCCAAATGTCCGAATATCAATAAATTAATATAAATATACCTTGTTTAATGTCAAATAAATGGTCTGATTGAGTACATTCCGGAAATATACATGTACCTATATGGATCAAAACAATAACCACAAATATTTCATAAAAAAACATCAAAACTAAAAGTAGGTATATAATAAATATAATAAGTTCCCTTTCTGTAACGGCAGTCGTGTTTTTACTCTTTTTACATGACTGCCTGAAAAGATTGTTATGTATTCAGGATTCATCGATGTATGTTTACCGTTTTTTATTTCACCATAACTTCTAAATGCTTGAAGCGATTTAGAAGTGCTTCATAGGGTACGCCAATCGGTATGTGCACTCTGGTTAATTACTGAAGGATTCGGGAGACTAAGGAAATAAACTGTTTTCTAAGCAGCGGGGGTGCATGATGTAAACAACTCTCGGGCATGTTGTAAACAACAAGACCTGTTGTAAGCAACTCTTGCAATTACTGAATGGCTATACTCTGATTCTGAATTCAGAGCCGAACAAATAGATGCAATTGGTCCGGAAGATTCCAACTGAATCACCGCTAAATATTAGACAGGTAGAGGTCGCGCAAGCGACTTCGGGCCTGTAACCAGTCAGGAGATTGGAGGTATCCTGATAGTTAATTACAGATCGAGATATCCTTCCAAAACTGGTAGACAGGGGGCGAGACTGCCCGCTGGGTACCTTTCCCGGTGCCTCACCGAAAGGCGTTGGACTCTGTCGGGTATTTTGACTTAGCTAGACGGTAGATTTGCATTTTCTCTGACATCCACGCTCACTTCACAAGAGATGGAACCTCAGGAAGTTTTAACGATTAGTCGTTCTATTTCCCTGGAGTGAGCGCAGAAGACTTAGGACAAAAACAGTCCACCGTCTAGTTCCGCCACAAACCCGCGAGATAGCCAGGAGTGTTATTCAGCGGGCTTACACTCACGCCCTTACTTCCAATTGCGACCAAATTACTCCAGAATCTCGATCGGTTACGAGTTCGAGGTCGCTTGCGCTGTCCTCTCCCTTACGAAGCGGTGAAACGGTGTTTGCCCGTCTGTTCAGCCAGGATCGGGTAGCCGATGGTCGTTTCAAGAGCAGTCGCCGTAAGGTCCGTAACCACCCCCGCTCTATAGGAAACAGTACTGCTTCCAGACTCCCCCGAATGTTAGTCAGAGTGCGCAATCGATTGGCTTATGCCGCACGGTGCGCAGACCGTCCAGGAGCGCCAGAAGGTTGATTCCCAGGGGAAACTAACCATAAGGCCAGCTTCCTACCCAGGCTGGCACTTCATGCGTGGATGCCGTCGGATAGGTGTTGACCCGTAAGTGTGACCAAACCTGAACAGAAAGGGTCTTCGTGGCCAAATCAGCAAGGGCCCATTAACTCCCCACAAGAGATGGACAACACTTCCTGGGTTCGCCCGTTGTAGTTGACAGGCCTTGTTGTACTACCCGCTACTTTAGTCATGAGAGCACTACCCGCGGTTCGTATTGACCCCGATCATAAATTTTAGTTTTTTCAGAAATTTCAATAATAATAAAATAACCTTTCACAGTAAGCAAAGGTGCTAATTAATAATTGAAATGACATATTTTTGACTTTTACTCGTTTATTAGGTTTAGAGAGTTTTGTAGATACAAGACTTAAAAATTAATGTTTTATAAGCCTCACAGGAAGTAGTTTGGCTTTTCAGTTTTTGTCTATATGAAATTTTTCTTTGAAATTAGACAACTCCATCAGCAAATACTTACTAAAGAAAACATTGAAACTTATACTACTAAGCAACCTAAAAAATGACTTACCCAGGCGAGCTAATTAAAATAATTTAAATATTATGTAATATAAATACTATAACGGAAAAATTAAAAACTATATTAGTATAAAATAGCATAAATAGGTAAAAGCATTGGCATAACTATAACAAGTAAAAATTCTATTAGACTAAATTAGAATTAACATCACTACCTAGAATAATTAGGGTAAACCAATCTAATTAAGATAAGTTAGGTTATGTTAGGGCATAAGTATATATACCTAGTATGAACCAATTTATTAGTGTAATCATTTGTTACTGTAATTGTAAACAAAGTAAGTATACCAAGATAATTAGTATAGGTTAGGTTAGATCAGGAAGTAGGTATATTAATTTAGTGGAAAAGCATTTATTTACTGTAAATATTTATAAGTGTATATTCAGCTAGTTATGATAGGAGATATAGGTTAGTTTAGGTTAGGTTAGGAAGTTAATACATCTACTAAACGTAAAAAGTTAATAAAAGTATCATAGGTAATAGATAATATAAGTCAGATATGGGCACATTATTGTTAGTTACCCACTGAAAAGGCACTAACCTTAGTGGGGAACTGTGACATGTAATTTGTATTTTTTTTATGAATAAAGACTACTACCAAAAAAAAAAAAACATACTGAAATAATTTTATTGTTTACCTCCCAGATCATAAAAGTTGAGTAATCAAAATGGTAAATTCAACTGAAAAATGGACATCTAACCTTTACTTAAAATAGCCACCCGCGCATATTTACCCGCGGGTCATTTTGCTCCGAAAGCCCGATTTGTGATGAAATATGGGCAGCTATAATATGATATCTGTATTTCCGCAGAGTTTTCAAGGACAGATGAAAGTACGGGGAATATCATGGCGTTGGTGTGCGTGCACAGGGGTGGAAGGGGATATAAAACAGATTGGTCCGGTTCCAAATAACCCGTGAGTAGTACAGGAGGTTAAGATAATATAGATTTGTACGAAATGTAAGTGGAGCACACTGAATGATTGGGAATAAAACAACAAACAGGAAATAATTTAAAAATATGCAATTTATTCTTTTTCGAAGTAGGGGAGCGAGGGGCTTGTTGTAACAGGGGTAAGTAGTAACAGGGATTTTTCACCAAGAACTTAAACTTTGTTAACGTATTTGTTTGACTTAACCTTACCTTTATATCGCGCCTCATCATGTCGTCATAGCCAGTGTCCCGCCAGACGGCGCAGTGAGCGAACACACGTACGTGCTTCATTTCTACCAGGTAATGTAAAATTATACTCTCGTAAAATTTGGTTGGCGATATTAGTATTGACTAATTTGAAAGTTTCTGTGTTTTATTTATTTTTAAATTTATCTAGCTCTGGTGTTGTGTAACAGTTTTTAACATTACTAAGTTGATTAAATAGTTACCTTTATAAATGTTCAGAATTATACTATGGGGTTAGTTGTAACAAAATATTGGGGCAAGTTGTAACATGTTACAACTTGCCCCCGACTTATCAATAACGATTTGTTAACAACCTTGTAATTTTTTTTTTCTACCAGAATGAGAAAGTATAAGAGAAATTCAGAGCGGGCAACACAAAGCCAAGAGGTGTATCATGAGCCACCAAGAAAGAGCCAGTTTTGTTACTTCTCGATAATCATATTTCACATGTGAATATTGGAGTTGTAGAAAAATCCAAAGAAAACAATGTTATCATGTTATCGTTTCCACCCCACTGCTCCCATAATTTGCAACCTTTAGTTAGACGTAGGAGTCTATGGCGTCTTTAAAAATTACACAAACAGAGCACAGACACCGTGGATACATAATAATCCAGGGAAGACGATGACTATTTATGATATCCCAGGTATAGTTAAGGAGTCATTACCGCTCGCCTTAAACCCTGCTAATATTACGAATGGATTTAAAGCTTCAGGTTTATGGCCTTTGAATGCTGATATTTTCCAAGACAGTGACTGCGCCGTCTTATGTCACCTACCGTCCAGATCCTACTGAAGAACCCGAAAATGCTGTAGATGTAACTGAAAATGTAACGTTAGATCTCGAAAACTCAGAACTATTAGATTCTGCCCCTGAATTTGATATAAGCACCACGTAAATTATAAGTTACATCAACACTGCGAATGAACCAACTCAGAGTTGCTCAGGTGTACAAAAAAATTTTTCGCCATCAAAGATCAGACCTTTACCAAAGGCGCCACCGCGGAAAACAAACACAACAAGCAGACGCAAAAGAAAATCTACTGTTTTGACGGATACTCCTGAAAAGGAAGCTTTACGAATGGAATATGAAGAAAAAACAGAAAAAATATTATAAAGATAATGACAAAGAAAAGGAGAAGGGGAAAGGCAAAGGTAAATCAACGAAAAATAGAGATGAAGTGGAAAGAGGTAAAAAATAGGTTTTATGTTCAGATTCAGAATCTGAGTCTGGAAAGTGGTATTGTCTAGTTTGTAATAAAGCTTATAAAGATTAAAATAAATGCGATTGGGTAGAATGTATTGTTTGCAAGATATGGGCACATGAAGGATGTGTCACAGGAGACACATTTTTTTTTGTTTGTATTGATACAAACAAAAAAAAATTGATTGTAACTCAGATGAGGATTGAATTTAATCATAAAGAAACTTATCCAAAGGTTTATTATTGTATACGATACTTTGTAAGATGTAAGGTATAAGAAAGAGATAATTACTAGATTTAATTTAGAGGTATATAATTTAATTTGCTGTTATTTTAAAGTGCCATGTTGATTATAAGTATTGTCTTACAAAATAAGATATATAGTTAATAATAAATCTTTTATATTGATTAGTTAAAAACTAAATTTCTGTTAATTATTTGATAAAGATTACATTTAAAGTATAGAAAAAGTTTATTTTGCTTCTAGCAAACAAACAATAAATAGTCAAAGGTGTCATATTTTAGTTTTTTATTATTGTTACTACTTGCCCCAATAGATGTTACAACAAACCCCAGCATGGGGGTAAATTGTAACATCCCGCTTTCTTTATATAAATATTTATTGTGAAATAAATACCTATAGTTTTGGTAGTTTGTTTACTTGATTTAATAGAGGAAGAGTTAAAGTATCAATTGATATTTAATTAGTGGTAATTTAACCGTTACATCTGAAGATATATAAGTTTTTCTGAAAATTGTTACAACAAGCCCCTCCCTCCCCTACTTTCCAATAAAATTATGAGATTTTGTATACGCCAAACAACTGTTAAAACGAAACCCTTTCGTTTCTCGAGCGGTGCGAGAACTTAAAAATATTGTAGATATGCATTATGGGATTCTGCGACAGAGTTCGGTTATTATCTCTGGTAAACACACATTTATTACATACCGCGTAACACGGCGATTTATATTAAAGACGCTGCTTTCTCCTTATATAAGAGCAAAGGGTCGCGGCACGTACTATATAACACTCGGGAGGACAAAAAGATTCTAACAATACGACACACTTCTAAATCGGTTCAGGCGTTTAGAAGTTATCTTGGGACAAAGAAACGGAAAACATACATAGATGAATCCTAAACACACAACACTCCTCTTTTGGGCAGTCGTGTAAAAATCGTTTACAGAAGACGACTTAGTATGGCCTGAAACACGTTCCCTGCTTCTTTTTGTATTTTATTTATTAACTTTCAAATTATATTTATTTAATTTGTTCAATTTTTCATTGCTTTCGTAAGGGCCGCTATTTTTGAAGACTTGTCGCATGCGCGTACTGCATCAAAGGAAGCGTATGCACGGTGTCGATATGCTTCCGAATTTATGTACGATTTCATCAATTTCGCCAGCTAACGTTTCCGAGCAGCTTGGGCCATATAACCTGCTCGTTATCTTGGGACAGCTTACCTCACGTTTTAACTCCCATCCTGAAGCGAACAGGGACGAACCTAGAAAGGATTCTGTTTCCCCTGTCACGGCTGTGTCATGGTCATGGAATCAGATCCACCGGGGAGGACCTTAGGCGCTGCTGGGCGGTTTGCGCATCGTGCGGTGTTATCCCACCGACTGCACTCCGGCGAATAACCGGGATGGTCTGGAAAAGTTCTTATACGTTTCGTAAAAATCGGGGGTGACCTGATGTCAGCTACTCTTGAAACGACCCGCTGGTGAAAGACGGTTAAAGGGCGCCACGGTTCACGATAAATTCCAACTGAATTACCGCTAATATCAGACAACATCAGATAGAGGCCGCGCAAGCGATTTCGAACCTGCGACCACACTGGACGACGGAGAAATCTGGCAAAAGCTGGTGAGGGCATGAGGTCGGCCCGTTGGGTTCACATCCCATTTTCTCGAGGTAAAGCTTTGTACTCTCACGGGCATGTTTGCCTAGTAAGTCGGTGGACTGTGTCGTCCCGAAGTCTTTGCGTTCACCAACCTATATTTAGTTATTGATACTATCCAATTAGGTACTATCAAATTAATTTATTATTTTTATGTATTAATAATAAATATGGATGCATAAAATACAATATTCCTAATATTGAAAAAAAATACTATGTATCTAAATATGTAGGTGGGAGTATGTATACATTTATATATAAAGGTGTGAATAATAATATATATGTATAATATTATGTTACATTTTAATATGAGTATAAAATTACGTACCCACTTGAAAACTCTGAAACGTAAAAGAAAACATTTGCTTAGTACGGGCCTTATCTTATTTCGGTAGTTACTCTATTATTCTATTATCTTATTATCTTATTTATCCTATTATTATTGTCATTATTGTTATTGGTGCACACAGGTATATAATGTTTATTTAATTAGATAGGCCCATGCACCTAAAAGAGATTTATATCTATATTTATAAAACAAAGTCGGGTTTGTTCGAACACATAACTCGAGAACGGCTGGACCGATTTTCATGGTTTTTGATTTGTTGTATAACTATTAAAAACATTGGAAAATTGACGAAAAAATAAAATAAAAGAAAAAAAAATCCCATATAAAATGTAAATCCGTGTTTTTCTCATAGTCAGTTGTACGTGTCATGGTCACGTATCGGAAAAACATCCGCTTTATTTGTTCTTGCGCCTGATAAAAAAATAAAAAAATTCGTTTATCACAAGGTGCTTCAATGAAGAGATTTAAACCGAGTGCATCTCATGCTCCAAAATATGTAAATAGTTTAATTCAATCATGTCTTGCTGTCAGGCGATTGATATATATATAATTTTTGTACTTTTATATTTCTTTTTGTGTTAATATCTTAATAAAGTAGTAAACTAAATATTTATTTTGTATAAATATTAAGTTCAGCTAATATATCTGTAATTGATGCACGGTATCATTGCATGGGGGGGCCTGTACGAAACAAGTACTTGAACCACTGGTTAAAGCCCAGAAATTATTATTGAGGGTTACTTACAGAAAACATCTCCGCCATGACTCTGACCTGCTGTTCAGCGAAGCAAGTGTTTTGGATATTCGTCAGTTGTTCGTGAAACCTAATACATTTTTACAAGACCTTAGAGAAACGTTCCCGAAGCCAGCAGCAAAGACCAACTAGAATGGCTGAAGGGACGAACTATGTAATTCCTCACGTACATACAACCTTTGCCCAAAGACAGTTGTATTTCATCGCCCCAAAAAATTTTAATACTTTAGAAGAGTCAGTAAAAAATGTTCAAAATATACACCAATTTAAGATAAAAGTAAAAAAATGGCTCCTTTACGAAGTAGGTCGTACAAAGACTAAAATGAATTGCTTCATACAATAATTTAAAATATGTGTGTGTGTGTGTATTATTATATATGTATGTATATATGTTTGTATGTGTATATGTGTATATATGTATGTTACTAACCCTTTATCATATATATTTGTATTAATATGTTTACTATTTTATGCCATTTTATTTTTTAATTTTCTTTTTTTCAGTTATTTTCTTATATTTTATTTCTTTATTCATTATCTTAGTGTTAGTATTGAAAGTAGTCTATTAGTCAGTACTACTCAAACGTCACTACTACTCCAAAAACAAAGGCTATATATTTCGTATGCCCAGATACAGGCTGTTCGGTCTACTTGGGCATTCGTCTAGAATGATCGTATGGGATGTATTCATTTTCTTATTACTTATATAAATAATTACAAATCATATCTGTACGATCTCACTGTTAACTCTATACCAAGTTGTAACAAATAAAAATAAAAAATAAAAAATTAAAATTACAAGTATGTTCTCAGACATTAAAACTAAATAGTTCAGCTAATACATCTATAATTACAAGTATGTTCTAAGAAATTAAAACTTTTCTTAAAATTATTAAGTTAATATTTCTAATATAGCTAGCTGAAACTTTTTTTATTAAATATTAAGTTCAGCTATTCTGTAACACGACATTCATTGACTGTTAGGCGGTACGAAGTTCGCCAGGTCAGCTAGTTTTTTAAATAAAGCAGCCGATCCAATATTATTTTGCCCTTGGGCTTGGAGTGACTAAGCAGTTAAATGAAATATTGACACGAACAGTAAATTTAACCCAGAATAATGGAGTAAACCTTAAAGTGTCATTTTGCCTGATATTCTTAATATGCCTTACATACCCTCCATAAGTTACATTGTATAGATGTTTTGAGTAGTTTACTACACAGTAGTTATTATTACACAGTCAAAATTTAGGTTATCAATTCAAAAACTTGTTTTTCCGGTATCATTTATCATTGTCAGAAGCAGGCGCGCTTCGTCTAGTAAATATACAAACGAAACATTGTCCCCATTATATTTTACAATAATACAAATGAATAAATGAAACCATGTCCAATTGACTGTTTCCCATCACGATAAAAAACAAGCGAGGGAAACTTTCACTTATTATTTGAAGAACACAGGAAACAAGTAAATAAATAAAAAAGAATAAAAAACATGACTGCCGTTACAGAAATTTAACTATTGTATTTATAATTATTTTTGTTACGGTATTTTTTATGAAATATTTATGGATAATGCAGGTATTTATTCATATAGATGTATATTACCGGGATGTACTCAATCAGACCTTTCATTTGACACTAAACACGATATATTTATGTTAATTTATTGACATTTAAACATTTAGATTTTTGGACTATCTTTATGACGGAGCCCGTTACTTTCCTGTCAAAATAGATTATTCCATAGATGCGTCAGACTTTCAAATGTTTATTAGCTTTATGTTATTCACCCAAAATCATACTTTTTTCTCTGTGGACTTCATTTACTAATTGAACCATTTTTTTTGTAGATTTTTATTTAATGTTTTTTTTTCTATTTTGCATTTTTGTTTTTTATTGTGTAGTTTATTTTTATTTATATTTTGTATATTATCATGTATTTTTTTATTTTTTGTATTTTAAACATTGAAACACAAATCTTTCCCTTAATACCTTCATTTGCGCTAGACTAAATAAAATTAATCTCCGTGTTCCTTCCAAACTCAATAGATTTAACCCTGCTCTTCATGTTCCTTATGCTGGTACCAAATATAGGCAAAATTCATTTCTGTGGCGAACAAGTGACAATTTCAATGATTTGATTAAACGATTTGACTTTGATCTATACTGTACGAGTCTTAACTCAGCTAGGCAGCGGCTGAACAGTGAATTCTTTAGCACTAATTTTTTAATATTTTTTGATGTATTTTTTACCGATAGCTATAATTGAAAGATCACATATGTCTCTACAACGTTACTTAAACGTGAAAACCTTTAATTGGCTCTCTGTTATACTACTCCGTCTTTTTGTTAAATTATAACTAGCTGTTGGTTTTCCTAAAAATAAATAAATAAATTAAAAAAAATAAATTACAACACGGTAACTACCGTCACGCTAGGGTAACTACTTGTCATGTTAATTCATACGTGTGGACCACAGTCCGAGTTATATACGTAATCCTTGTTGAAAGATGCGTATTTCCGTGCATTAAACCGTTATATTTTACTCAGTATATTTAAGTCGAGATTTAAGAGTTCACGACGAACGAGAACAGATTCAAAGCGAAACAGATGAAAGCGACCATTGGATAGAAATCTGAGAGTGAGCCGCATTTAATTTAATTTTAAGCTGATTTAATGTCAGACCTCCGACTTCGTTCATTGCTAGAAAGTCTTCTTTGAAAGCTTGCAGTTGACATCTAATGAGATAACATATAATAGATACAAGCCGATGATCGTACTGTCTTAATCAAATCCAGATCTAAATAAAAGTAATATAAATTCTAGAATGTTTTCTTTCTACTGTAGGATTCATATTGACTAAGTTGAAAATTTATATAATGCGATGCTATCACTCCGTACAATAGTCTAGTTATATCAAAGGCTGTAAATTTACTTCGGACGAACCCGCCACTCCAGGGAGTTATAGCGACATGCAGCCATTCCGTCTCCCATGGAGTGTACGTAAATACTTTGTGGGTAATACGATCCACAGAGAAGCTACGCCAACAGCCCCCAAGAGCTCAACGCCTTACACTGCACTGAGAAGTACTACCAAGCGGCCCGACCTCGCACCTTTACTACCAGATTTCGACAAATGGATTTGAGATCGATTATTGACCTCTAGCGGACTTTAGCAGTAATTCCGATCGAATTTGTAGCGGATCCGTGGGGCCCTTTGCCCGACAAGATCCTTTAGCATCAAGTGGCCAACGGATCGTTTCTAAGGGCAGGTGACCCCAGGTAAAGCCTACGTAACAGCTACCCTCGCTTCTTAGGAAACGTATGTCTCCAGTCTCCCCCAGTTATTAGCTGCATTGAGCAAGCTAGGTTGACACAGCCCAATGCGCAATCCGCCCAGTTCTGCCCGTGGTTTTTCTTCGGATCCGCACTTCCGATGCCAACTGTCTTCGAATGTAGGTTGCACTTCCGATCCCAACTGTCTTCAACCGTGAGTTCACAGCGGTCCTTCCAGGGTCTGTCTTCGACGAGGCTACCGGGTGTGGGCTAAATTGTGAGTTGAGCCGATCTAAGAATACACATACAGGCCATCAGACCCAACCTGCGCGGAATTATTTGAACCAAATCTCATAACCTACCAGTCTTCAAAACCACAGTCTAATCTAAAGTCTAATATTTCAGTACATTTCTGTGTATGCATTAGAAAATGTATTCTATACATTATCTATACAGTACAGTCTGGCTATTAAGACTAGACATTAATTCGACATAGGTGTAAAATATTTTGATGCGGCAACACTTACCCTTATGCCAAATGCTTTTTTGTCCTCTTGGTTCAGTTATTAAATTGCCGTAATGTTGTCATTAATTCTTGTTATTTATATCCTTTCTCGTTAAAAATGAATGAAACTATTCGAAGTCGAGCTAGAGAATTCGTTGTCAATGCCTCAAAATATACTTCTAGGTACAATTTGAGATTACATTTCGTATAGTTTAAATAAAAATTGTTCGTACCTACCTTTCTCAATCGTAGTCAAAATTATGATTATTTAAAGGAGGCACGTCTAACGCTTTTTCTTTTCTTATCAAACTCAAAATAATTCAAATATCGATGGTACGTGATAGAATCAATAAAAGAGCAGAGACCAGTCTGAGTACAATACGCCTCTTGGGATTCATCAGTACAATACGCCAATACGATTCATCTTCGGTCTACGTAAGTATGATCACGTGTCCGACTATAGGGCACAGTTAAAGTGGTTGCCAATACGCCAAAGAAGAAATGTTCATATACTGGCTCTCCTATATCGTGTACTCACCCAACTAACACCATCCTATCTCCAGGAGCTTTTTGGACCACTAAGTTCCCACGGTCTCGTACTTCGGTCAGCCTCTGACAGTTTATTAAAAATTCCGAGTCATAATAGTGATTTCTATTCCTATTCTTTCTGTGTCCATGGTGCAAGACTCTGGAACGATCTCCCAGCAAATATACGAAACTCGCCTTCTTTACCATCGTTTAAGACTCACCTTAAGGATTACTACCTTTCTAAGAAGTAACCAGTTTTCCCTTTCTCTCCTGTTCCTCCCCCAATTTCCTCTCCTCGGGTACTATTAGTCTTAAATTCTTCCACTTGTCTGTATGTTATGTAATAATCTTTATTTTCACAATGCGCGCATGTACCACTATGTTTAGGTTAGCTGTAAGAAATTGCCATGTGGCAATAAGCTCGCCTTTTTTGTATACTTTTTAAGTGCAAATAAAGAGTTTATTATTATTATTAGACGGTACTTAGACATATCCCTAGATTATTTAGTCTTACTACTCTCACACTACTTTGTTACAACATAAATATTTTTCCCCAAAACGTAGAGTATACTCTTTCTGGCCTTCTAATACATTTCAGTATAATGAATGTAAGAACTTTTGAAGTAAAAGTAATAAAGTTATTTGTTACAGGTGTTACCAGTATTCGAAATTGCGTTGCGTGCAGTGAAAGAAGCGCAATTACTCCCTGAAAACTTGGATATAAGCCTGAAGTCATACGATGATAAATGTGATGCAAGCTTTGCGCTCATTTCCGCTATCGACGCCTACGCTATGGACTGCAACCATGTCTTCTTTGGTCCTGGATGTGACTATGCGCTCGGTAAGTCTAAATTGTTAGTCAATTATATATTCAGCGGTAAAATTATAACTATAAATGTAATTATTTAAGTTGACATTTGCACAAGCCATTTTACATTCAAGAGACAACGGATCCAAGGGAAGTCGTGAAAGCGCTTAAAAAATTGAAATGAAGACGGGAATAGCCATTTTGACTCCCTCTGTCTGTGAGTGTCTGTGTTTGTGTGTGTATTCCTCTACGATAGCACCTAAGCGCTTCTGAAATTTGACATGCATTCATTATTCGGTCAAGAGTTAAGAAGAATGTAGTTCAAATCGATTCACCAGAGTGCGCGCTAGTCATACTCCAATCTCGAAATATTGCAGTTACACGCTTGACATTCGGTACACAGATGCCTTGTTGGACCGCAATCACGTTGTGAAATTTTGTTGGGAATAGCTCGTATTCAAGCGACACAAATAATATTTAAAAACCGCCATATTAAAGAAAATGCTACAAGTTTTTTTTCAAAAAAAGCGGTTAATTTTTGTGTCGCTTGTATAAGAGGTTACTCTTATACAAACATACAACAGATATTATGTTAGAGATGTCTAACCAAAATCCCAATGTGGTTTCGGCCCAACTACTCATCTTTATACCAATTTCAAGTCTTTAAGTACAATATTACAAGGTTTTGAAGTATGACTGGCGCGCCCCCTGGTAAACCGATTTCTACTACAATCTTTAAAACTCATGATATGGTCAAAATTAAATTATGACTGCATGCATTTTAGCCCAATCGGATGAAGCGCTTGGCTGCTATCGTGTAACATACATACACACACACACACACACAAATACACCCTCACTCACACAAACACACACACACACTCACCCTATCAGATTTGGGCTGACATATTGTTGATCCAGCACGTACGACGGAAGGTGGCGTGGGTCTACCGGCTGAGTGCCCTCAGAGTGGCCAGTGAATTCCACACGGTGTCGGAGGATGCAGTGTGCGTTATCACCCGGATGATGCCGATCGGAGTACTCGCGAAGGAACAAAGATGCCTCTACAGGCGAAAGGGGTCAACTACGCTGGGAGCAGCTGAGCTGAAGACGGACATCGATGGCAGTTGCTGTGGGACGCCTCAACCAATGGGAGAATGACTCACCGCCTGATCCCGCAGGATGATATTGTATGGGTCAAACGACCACACGGAGAGGTCAACCTCACCCAGATGCTCTCAGGACATGGGTGCTACCGGGCCTATCTTCACAAGTTTCACCACGAGGATTCCCTAGAGTACCCGGCCTACACAGGAGTCTCCGAAGATGCGGAGCATGTATTCTTCGTGTGCCCGCGCTTCAACGCGTCCCGAAGCGCTTTCAAGACTGCAGTCGGAGGAAGGATTCAGCCTGAAAACCTGGCGGAAGCAATGCTTTCGACATAGTCAGTCTAGGAAGCAACCAGCACTTTTGCGGCAGAAGTCCTAAAGGACCTACGCCAAGTTGAACAGGAGAGAAACAAAGGCAATATGAAAAAGAAGAACAACTAAGAGAAAGGAAGCAAGGACTTCGACCATCCAAAGGAAGAGCTAAGGCTCAATCCTCCCCACGCTCTGTAATGCCTACCGGCGATCCCACGGGGAACAGGAGGTAGGTGGTAGAAGACGTTTTAGTCGGTACGGGTTGCATATTCGCCGAGCCAATGATACATATATGTCGAGTCGCACCATCATAAGACTTGACCAAGCCCGACACTCCACCCTGGGAAGCCCCATCCCGGGTGCGTACTAGGTTCAAAAATACTTTTTTTAAGTATACTTAAAAAAAGTATTTTTGAACCTCTACATACAAAAAAACACACCCTATCACACGCACACACACACAAACAAACACACACACCAACCACAAAAATGTTGGATAAGACTGTCGCTGAAAAACGTCTGAAAATATTTGGACTCCAAAAATATCCTCTGTAACTAATTCCAACTCTACTATATGCATTCGACTGTATATGAAATATTTACTGTCACTCGTGGAGCGGATTCAAAACGCATTTTGTCTTCAACCAAGAATTTTCAGAAGTGGCAAAAAACTCTTGAAGCCATTATCTCTAGTTCCACTATCTTGAGTTCTCTTTCATAATCCGAAAGCTTTAAGATATTAGACTTTAGAGGGTAGTTATAGGGGGAGGTGAGGGGTGGGAGTTAACGAGGGTTAGATGGGGGGGTTGGGGGTGAGGTTGGGGGGGTGAAGAGGGGGAAGGGTGGGGGGAGGGTTAGTAGCAGGGTGGCGGAGGGGTTTTGAGGGGGGGTGTAGGGTGTTTGGTGCGCACGGGGGGTTGCCTGCTTGCTGGGAAAGTATTATGGTTACAACCGTTTTTTTATTAAACAGGAATATTACTACCTCGACTTTATTAAATGACAATGTGTAGAGCCACTTTTTATTGATTTTCCAATAGAAATGACGATCGGATTTTCCAACAGAAAGGATAAAATCACAAACTCTACCTCATTGCAATGATACCACTGCAATAAGGTTTACAAGAAACCTACGCAATTTGAGCCCTCAGAGCATGGATAGAACGATCCATCCAGATCGTGTTTTTTTACCAATGAGAAAATGGAATTCCATTTTTTGGCGCATACGCCGTCTCACATATAGATCGACGATGTATTTTACTGAGATGTGTATTATGTAAACTTTTAAAATGTATTCATTTATTTATTTAATCTATTTATTCCCACAATCATCATTCCAGAACATCGTACTAAATTTAAAGTCACGGGACCGTGACTGTGCGTGCCTATAAGGGATTAATTAATAACTTACCGAAGAAATCCAAGGAATTATGAAATTTATGCACTGTCATTATCTGTTTCTAATAGCTGGGTAGAAAAATGCGCAACATTGTTTATGTATGAAAACATGAAAAGGGTGGCTTGATTTTCTCATGCGGACATTTTGCTAGAAACAACAAGGAAGCTTAGTAATATTATTATTTTTTTGTATATCCTAGCATTTTGTATATCCTAGCATTTTGTATATCCTAGCCTGACTACAAATAATTCAATTATCTACCCATCGATGGTTTCGCTTGTTTTTTTAAATTTAATTATATATTTCATTTTTATGTTACATAAAAAACAGTTTCTTACAGAAGACGCTCGAGGGCATATTATCGCTGGGATTATGGCTAGTTTCTCAAAATATTCCACATATAAGTTGCTAACTATCGGCGATACGAGAAATTTCATTTTTACTGCATAGATATGTTTATAATAATCGCCGCTCCACATAAAGTAACAGGATGTCAGGCAATGTTTAACCATGTCCGCGTAGCCAATCGGTAGATTCTCAGATCCTAGTTCGGCTCTTACTAATGTAAGGCACTTCAGAATTGGCAAATTCCTAACGTGGATCTCGACTTCATTACATTATACTTCACATCTGTTAAAAAGTTTAACGAAAAAATAACTGCGATCTGCGAACACATATTGGCTAGCGAAACTAACCACTGGGTGCAGTTTTAAAATACTATTTTGCTACCCAAAGAACTATTTTACTTTCCCCGTATGATCCATAAAGCAACTAAAATAAGAAGAATCCCCAACTTCAATAGAGACGACAATTTCAAACTAGCTACTAAGTGGAACCCTATTCTTAAAATATTCCCAATGCTCATCGCCGAACGCAAGAACGTAACACAGAATACAGCTAATGTTGTGTGCACGGCGGATTTTCAAAATTCACGCGCGCCTATCGTCCGGGTCATGGCAAAGTAACCAATGCGCGAACACAGATTTCTGGGATAAAGGCGTTTAGAAATGAAACTGCGGTGGAATGAATGATTGAAATCTAATAAATTATAGTATTAGGGTATTTTAAAGACCTATCGGCAATTTAATCAATGAATATTTGTTGCACTCCGAAAAAAGAAACACTTTGGTACTTTGAAATGATGCCAAAATGACATGACAACAATGTAAATCATTTATAAAATTTGCATTACGCCAAAATAAAAAATGTGACACATTAGTTATGTATTTTAGAGTAAAAATTATGCAACTATTATTATATGAAAAAATATCCTATATGATTTTGGCGTGATAATATTGTGATATTTCCAATTTTCTATCGCCAAAGCAACCAATTAAGCTTGTTTTGCATCCTCAGAAATGAAAAAAATACACTTTTTTCAAGAAACAGGTGGCTTGCTTCGACTACTTCTATTACAGTTATCAAATTGGCAGGTTTGGCTCCATATTTTTCGTTTCATTCTGAGTACAACTGTGTACCTATTTAACTCAAAACACCCATTTCGGCAAATTGCTGATTTCGGCATGACCAACAAATTATCTCCACAGACTGATAAATAATTGGTTTCGATAAAGTTATTGCATTTCCTTATAAGTTATTAATATTCAATTTTTAAATGAAACTAATTTGTAGCGTAAAGTTTGTGGCGCCCGACGTTGCGGCGACTGTTCAGTTTACCCTGGACAATGGCGGTTGCGACATCGCCGAAACGTCTGGTGTTGCACTCTTCATGCGTTAAATTAATTTTGTCGTATTTATAATGTCAAAAAACTGCAATAGTCTTCGATTTAATATTAAAATTCCTACATAATCCGACCACGAAATCATGTAATCGAATTAGTTACAATGAAGCAATTGAAAAATATTGTAATACTACATATATCGTAATACTACATAATAATCGTAAAACTACATATACAGCATCTAACAACAGATAGAGCATTGGTTAGGTTGGCCATAAGTCGTGTCAATAGGTATATGTAAGAGTAAGAAATAGAGGTAGGCAGAGAGACATATTTTATTGAGCAATCGAGCAAGAGCAAAACGATACATATAAAAAGTAATATTCGACGCTCTGCTGTATATAAATGTGATATTAAAGCTTTATATCGATATTCAAGAGACCATTTTGAGGAAAACTGGTATCTTCAGGCCAGATATTGAAAAACAATTGTTATTTATCGACGGCATAAAATGTATCAAATAACTGTAAATAGTATTTTATTTAGGTAAAGGCTTTGGAAAACGATAGAAATGGTACTTTTTTACATTCAATATGGATTTCTCTACTACGATGTACATAGGGTACATAATCTGGAACATTGTCTGGAACAGGAAAAACGATAAACAGAAAATAACTAAAACATATCTAAGACTAACCTATATCAAAAAAATAAATATTTTTGCACTCGCGCGAATTGACTGATTAAATAGCGATTTAAATCTGTAATTAGATTTTTTAAACGGCCGTTTTGACAGCTACGACAGCTTTTTCAAGGTTTTGGAGCCGCTGATCATCCAACAACGACATTTTTCTTTTCTAGCTGTCTGAATTAAAAGTGAAGTTAGATACCATACGAGGAAGAAAAATTGTGACGGAATGGTTGATTGAGCTAGGAAGGAACGAAATGGAGAAATTAGTTAATTATAGTGATGTATAAGAATACCTAACTACATAAAATTACTACTTTTATGTATATGTATAGATTAAAATTATGTATGTATGTAATGTACCTCCTTCTCCCGTTAGGAAGTCATGGTGTTCCACTCAGGTCAAGCTAGGACAACACCATAGCAATTCCACTACATCAGTCTTCTTTTTTCAATAACTCATTTAACGTCCATTCTGCTTTACTTTGGAACCAGCTTTCGCATGCTATTCGTCATGCAACATCGTTGCCCTGTTTCAAGGCGTTGCTGAAAAAAAACATTTTCCCCCTCAAAATATCAACTAAGAACCAACCTTCCCCCTATCCCCTCCCCCCTTCCCCCTTTCGTTGGGTTGTTGACTGGATAGAGGCATAAGAACTTTGTAATATCCATCATTTTATATAAGCATTTATTTTTATTATTATTTATCTATAGTTTCTATGTATTTATTATTAATTTTTTTTTTTTTTAATTTTATTATTATTAAGGAAACTTACAGCTATTACACTAGAAATATCTGAATTTTATTTACAGACTACAATGCCAGTTAAAAGTTTCCACTTAAAAATCGTAAAAATATACAGTCGCCTAGGAAGGGGATAGGAGGAAGTGGAGGGGAATTAAAGTTATAATTTTATAATTTTATTATTAGGGAAATTTTGTGGTTTATTTTAATATTGAAGAAAGAAAAGAAAGAAGAAAAGAAAACATATAATATAATTATTTCACTCGTCCTTGAATATTGTGCCTTTCAGAAGACCCGGAATAAGAGTCTTGAGCGCAGTCGCAGTTGTATTAAACAGGTCAATTTCGCTTAGCTTGGTATTGCAGAAATGAGATACTCGATAAATGTAGTTATTTTGGGCGTAGTTTGTGCTTACTTGAGGTAGATGAAATAAGTTTAATTGGCGGGAAGGCCGTGGGGGTATCATGGAAATTTATAAGTTGAAGCAATTCAGAACAGTCGATAAAGCCATTTAATATCTTGTATAGGAATATTACATCTGAACTAACTCTTCTCATTTCTAATGGTATAAGCCCATGATAGTCACCAGCTTCGTTTTAATCTGAAAAAGTTACATAAGACCGATAATTTAAGTTTTTAAGGAATATGTTTTGAATGCGTTCGATCCTATTGATGTGAATATTGTAACAAGGAGACCAAATTTGCGAAGCGTATTCGAGGTGGCTGCGGACATAAGCATAATATAAAATTATAAGGGACCTATTACATATACATATATACCTATTACATATATAATATACATATATTATATTATAAATTATATTTTTTTATGTATGTATATATATGTATGTATGTTTGGATGTATGTATATGTATATTTAAGTGTATATGTTTATGTATGTGAGCTGTATTGTTACTTTTATTTAATATTACACGGTTGGCTGTAAGAAATCGCGAAACGATAAGCCCGCCGTTTGTACTAAGTTAAAGTAGAATTTAAGTTTTCTTTACCCATGTAATTATTTTTGTTAGTACAATAAAGGTATTTTTCATTTTTCATTTTCATATATGTATATATGTAGATGTATATGTATATATGTGTATGTGTATGTATGATTATTTAATATTATTATGTATATTATGTTACTAAATTATGCTAAATATATGTAATATTTGTGTAAATATAGAGCTACGACATAAAGCAATGCTACATTATGTTACACTTACCAACTAAAAAAAAAGGGAAAAATACATAAAAGTCTACCGTAGTACGGGCATCACTCCAGCAAGGTAGATGTTAATCTTATTAATCTAGTATTATAAATGTGTGTGATATATTAATAAATAAATAAATAAATAAACTTATCAAAGTAAAATAACAATTTGAGTTTGGTCAGGACTATATGTAAGATCGATGTTTCCTTTTGATATACCGTTTCGGTCAAACCCTATGAACTTCACCCAGCACCAGGAAAACACACAGTGGTCTACTAATATGCGATAACTAGTTTTCTGTTATAGTAAGACAAATAGATTTGAAATATCTCTCTAAACTCTCAGGATTCGCTGGTCCAACTATATATACGAGGCATGTTCAGAAAGTAGGTGTAGTAGAGCTCTCACGGGCAGAGGGTTTTTTTCTATATGCTATGTTGGTCAAACTGCCTTGTAGGTTGGCTCCTTTCCTTTCTAACTACACCACGCAAGGGGTCAGTAGGTTTAGAACTGTCGACGTGGCATAATCTTGCGTAAACAATGTCATTGTTCCTTCAGTGGGAAATTTGAAGCTTTCTCTGCTATCTAGTTGAAAAGGGAAAATTGGTATTTTGAGAACCTAAAAATCTGCGGAGGGCGTTTCAAAACAAAATGAGGATGGATGGTGCAGAATGGAGTACCTATGCCTTTTGCACGACAACGCCAGGCCCCACACGGTCAACGTCACGAAGCAACTTCTCGACTCGTTTAAAACGGACGTTTTGAACCACCTCCTGCATTTCTCCCCGAGCTGGCGCCTTCAGATGGGTAAAAAAGTTACACTTGCGTGAAAAAAAGATTTTCAAACTACCAAGTTGTAGATAGAGGAGGTGAAGAAGTGGACGAAAGAGGTGGTGAAGAGTTCTGTGACCAAGACATATATAAATGATGTAATCCATCAAAAAAAACTTGTACATTTACTTTCTGGAAATGCTTACAAAAATTTACTACATTTACTTTCTGGAAATTCCTCGTAAATTACGTAAATAAGTAAATTAAGAGAGCCTAATTGGCTTTTTAAATACATACACAAATGAGTACCTACGTTTACTAAATTAGACTTAATTAAGATATCATTATCCTCGCAGCCTACATATTTGTATATCTCCTAACAAGCAAACATTATTTTAATAACCCTTATCTCATCATAGTGCTATTTGATTAGTTATATAATTTACACAGGTCTACCAGATAATTATGTAATAATTATATTAAAAAGAAGTTAAAAAACTTGAAAATTTTGTACAAAAATTATATTAAATTAAGACATTAATGAATACCTCTGCTGTAAAACTCAAGTGGACAGGAAGCAATAAATGCTTTGAAGACGCTTTTCAATGCCTTTCTGGGTATTTTTTTCTCATGTAAAAAGTTATCCTAATTAATAATTTTAAAACGTTTCGTTAGGTTATTTTTCACTTGACTGAATACGAAATTTGAAGGGCAGATCAATCATTTTAAATATTTGCCAGTCATATCTCAAGTCACTCAGCTGTGAATAACCATAAATCAATAGGATCTCTCCGAGGAAATGGCGAGTTTGGCTCAAAGGAGAAATGGTAACGTTTTTATTATTCTAAATCAAATAATATTATGAAAATAATATAATTATAAAAATAATAAATTTTTAACACGCTTTTATTAGGTCGACCTGTATGTAACTATGTAATAGAATCTAAGGTAACTAATTTAACCATCTTTCAAGGATCGTAGCGTCATGAAAATTGGCAGCTGTATGTAGTTCTGTGACAATACAATAATATGGTACTGTCGAACTGATCTGAAGATGAAGTCGGAAGATATGAACTGGAACTTCATGATGGAACATCGTATCATAGCTGTGTTTGGACTTGTTAGAAAAGTCTTGGAATGAACTTTTACCACGATTAGGTTTCAAGGTCTGATGATGAAGCCGGAAGATAGGCACTGGCATTCCATGATGGAATATCGTATCATAGCCGTGTTTGGACTTGTTAGAAAGGCATTGTAATGAACTTTGACCACGATTAAGTTTCAAGGTCTGATGATGAAGCCGGAAGACAGGAACTGGCATTCTATGATGGAATATCGTATCATAGTCGTGTTTGCATTTGTGAGAAAGGTCACGTAATGGACTTTGAACACGATCAGGTTTCAAGGTTATAAAAAACCTTTTTTGGTTTTTAGTTGCATTTATAAAAGCGTATTTTAAGTGTTTTTTAAGCTATTAATTTATATAGTATGTATGTAAATAATATGTATATGTACACTGATTGGTATCCCTGCTTTCAGCCCCGGATTTAGGGGAAGAGGGGGGAGGGGAAACCGGTGTTTTTGCCGCATGGGGCAATTTAAGGAGGTGCCAAAGTCATATGTTTTTGGTAAATAACTTTTTGTTTGTCATCTCAGAACTCATTTATGAATCGATTGGGAAAAATCTTTTTATATTTGAAAGGATATACTTCCAGATTGGTTACATTTTTATCAAAATCGTTCTGATGATGGTATCCGCCCGATATATACCGCAGGGATCTTATTTGGGTAACACTCTGTCCCTATTATATATGAATGATATTACATCTGCCACATCGCGAGCTGAGCCGATTCTATACGCAGATGACACATGCGCAGTAATAGAGATCGAGATTGTACCATCGTTAACCAGCAATACCCAACTTGTGGTGAATGAGTTAGGTGCATGGTTTGACGCTAATGGCCTGATACTCAACATAAACAAAACTAAAGGTTTGTATTTTAGCCTTAGACCTACTAAAACCGAAATACATGTGACCGTCAAAAACGAAGAACTAACTAAAGTATCCTTAACAAAGTTCTTGGGATTCGTAATCGATTATAATGAGTTACGATGGCACCTACATATTGATGCTTCATGTGATAAATTGGGAAGAGCGTGCTATGCACTCTATCGCTTCGATTCATTTCTTGATTTATCCGCGCTGCGCATGTGTTATAGTAGTAGTAGTAGTAGTAGATAGAATGGGGGGCTTGTTTCCAGCCCTTGATGTCACCTAGATCTGTAAGGTCTTTTGTAACTACCCACTGTGTGGTTAGGTCAGTGGTCAGCTAGTAGCCCGGTACTTCTTACCGGTCCAAGTAGATCACTGACCTTAAGTTGGGCAGATCACTGGGTTCGAGAAAGGCTCGTCCCAGTAAACTGTGTCTTTTAGCGGCGAGCCCTGGACAAGCGACCAACAATGTGTATGCTGTCTTCAGATTCCTCGCCACATATTCGGAAATCCTTGCTATCAGTCAAGCCAAGGTTGAATAGATGAGCTTTAAGGGTCGTGTGTCCGGTGAGGAGACCGATAGTGTTTCTAAGGTTCTTCTTGCTCATGTCAAGTAGGGCCTTGGTTTTCTTCTGTAGTGGTTGCTCCATCATGGCTTTTGCCTGGCGACATCCCTGACTCTGTTTCCAGGAAGCCCGATGTTCCTACTCCAAGCAGTCCCTGATGATTTTCTTACCTGTACCGAAGGGAAGGATGTGCGCATGTGTTACTTTGCATATTTTTATTCACTGCTAACGTACGGCGCGTTATGGGAGCGAGCAGCCGACAGGCAGAGGGCCTTCGTTATGCAGAAGCGTGCAGTCCGCACAATAGCGCGTGTGGCGCTTGATACGCCAGCTAGGCCTCTGTTTAGAAATCTCTGCATCATGACGCTGCCGTCCATTTATATAATGGAAGTAGCGCTGTTGGTTCGCACAAATCTAGCCTGCTACGTTCGGTAAGTCATGCATTATCCAAGTCGGCGAGGCTAGCCTATATCGCCTACCCAGCGGTTTACAACAAACTCAGCGAGCATCTTAGGCAGGCGCAATCTCTTGACGTGTTTAATAGACGCCTTAGGAGGTACTTCACAGATAAGGCGTTTTACTCACTGGAGGAATATTACTTGAGTGAAGTCTAAAATGCTTTGGTGGCTAAAGTGTTTGCTGATCTCCTCGCATTTTTGTCTTGTATTTTCTCTTTTTTAATTATTCTTGTGTTTTTTTCGCTTTTTTTGTTTACTGTTATTTTTTGTTTACGATAAAAAAAAAGTTTGTTTACTAATATGTATGGATGTTTGCTAATCTGTATCTGACTTGTATACCAGTATACTAATAAAATGAATATGAATATGAATACGAATATGAATATATAATAAATGGCGCCAGTCGTTTTTAGAGTGAATAAGGGAGAGACATCCCAGATTACTAATAATTATTATCATAAACGTTAAAAGTTGACTATACTTATAAGAACCATGAATATCAACGTATGTAATAAAAATAGCCAGCCCCGGATCCTGAAGTGGGGGCAAACCATGGTACCTGCCCCAGCCAGCAATTTAAGGGGGCGCCGAATTCATGTGTTTGAAAAAAACTTGTATCACTAAAGCGCCTTGTATATGATGTCTCTGCCAGGGAAATTCCTATCGCGTCTAGAAAATATTCTCTCCAAGACAGAAGGGGATGGGGCCATACGAGCGGAGCCGAATAAACCCTAACGGCTGAGCGTCAAGCTACGGTCGGAATTTATGTGGATGAATACGTGTGCGAGTAATTAGCGCTGGTTTTCATTGTTATTAACAAAAACTTTTTCAAACGTATCTCTATATTATTAGTTGATGTTCAATATATTATTTCGCGGGAAAGAAAGCTCGACGTGTAAAGCTATAGCAGGATTAGATAGTAAAATTTGCTGGGACTTAAAAATCGAAGGTCGTTTTTGCTGGGACTTAAATTGAATTCAAAATCAAATTTGCTGGGACTTAAAAATCTGGGTTGTCTACACTGGTAACATGTTTTCTACATTAATGTCAAGCATATGGAAAAGTTATTAGCAAATAGGTATAAACCCTTCGAGTAGCGGCATAATTTCATGGTAGACCGCGTCAATTTATTAGAATTTCTTGCAATATCGCCGCGCTCGACAAAAAGTACTATAACTATGGAACAACTATAGCAATCATAAAAAGAATAATCTTGCAATGATAGCATTGAAATTACATATATAGAATATTGAAATTTCATTTTGTAAACAATATAAATAAATACAAACGGAGCTGCCATGGAATTCACCGACCGGAGTCGGGCCCATCATAATACTAATTTTTTTTTTACACTTCTGGGGGGTGAGCAGTGGATTCCGGACTTACGAACCGGCTGTGGTAGGTTTAGGACAGCTGTCTTGCCACATGTGAGCGTTCACCTTGCCACCCATTCACTCCCCCTTCGAAGCCATAGAATTTGAGATGCGCAAATCGCAGTTTTAGATAATTTTTCTAAGAAAGAGTTGATTATTTTTCTGGAAAGGCCAAGATCTTTAAAGAGGTGAAATAGAGATTTAGCTGGCAGGCCACGAGCGCCAACTTCCACCGCGTGAAGGTGAACAGTGAAGCCGTTCCGGGTTACGGCATTTGCAAGATCATGGTATTTATTTAATTTGTACTCGTGGTCTTTTGGGATATTTGATTCCCATGGAACAGTTAATTCTACAATAAGAGCCACCTTCCGAGATAGAGAGTAAAGAGTTATATCTGGACGGAGGGCTGTGCATCCGAGACTTTCAGGGAATTTATACTGCTTAGAGACCGAATCAACCTCCAGAATCCAATCTGTAGCTTTCTCGATTATTGAGAAAGGTTTTGTAGTTAAATGTTTTTTGCCTTTAGAGCCATCCCGCACAAACTGTATTGGGGGTTTGGAGGATACTGTCAAACCCTTGTTGGCACGAGCCACTGAGAGACTAATTACCTCGCGAATAACAGCGAGAACTTTGTCATGGCGGTAAGTGTACCGTCCTTGATCTAAGGCCACCTTGCAGCCAGCTAGAATGTGTCTAGCTGTGCAAGGGGTATTGCTACAGAGGGGACAAGAACTATCCTCGGCAAAGCTCCAACGAGCGAGGTTACTGGGGTCTGGAAGTGTATGCTGAAAGGCATTCAAATAAAATTTCAGCATCTCTGGCGTCCAGTCATAGAGCATTACCTTCCAGTGCATTGGAGGCGGAATGCAAAAGTCACCAATTGTTGTCCAATCATTCTGGCATTGAAGGCCAAGATAATTATGAATGGAAGTCGAAAAATTGAAAAAAACTCGGCATTTATAACTTGTACTTGTCTTACGGAAAAATACGGAACCCTATCTTGAAATTGTGATCTTTATTAGATTCTCTATCAAAGGTAATATTTCGTTTTGCTTATTTAAATTCAAAAATATTTAGATATTAAATCATAAAAACCAATAAAATTTTTGATGATTTCTCGAAAAAAAAAATTATGATGTTTGAAAATGGAATTTTACCAGAAATAAGCGCGAAACGATGAGCGAAATTATTCTAGCGGCCGTCTATGTACATATATATGGTAATAATGAGATATTTGGTATGGATTTAAGTATGGGTTTTAATTAGAAAATAATATTACTGTGCGCTCCGGGAGCAAGCCGCCAATATTGGTCATTACGTAGTCAACGGTGTTCTGATGTGCAACCAAATTTGGTCGTTACGTAGCCGAAGGGAAAGTACAAATTTATTTTAGGGCTCTTATTCTATTTCTATTATTTATTCAATTATTTAAACAACGCATTTACTAATCATAGTCTAACTATTTTTCATATCCATTAAAACGGCCAATATAAGCATTAGTATACTTGTACTGCTGCCACCCAACTAAGTAGAAAATTTTAGAATACACAAAGAAATATAAATGAATTTAAAAAAGACAACGAAAGAAAATGTAACAGAGAACATACAAGAGAAAGGCAAAAATATATTAATACAAATATTATACCATAATCGTTACAAATAAGTTATAACTAATAATAACTAACTAATAATGAATGAGTAATTTCCAGCCTAAATTAAAATAAAATTATATTTTTCTATTTTTTTGTTGTTTTGCAATCTGTCCAACAAATGTAGTTATTTTATTTATATTTTGAATTATTTATTGTTGGCTGGGAAGGGAGGGGGGTTAGAAGGTGAATTTTGTAAATGGGGGGTTGGGGGGGGGGGGGGTTAGGAGTGGAGTCAGAAGGGGTTGTTGAAGTGGTTGAGAGTTTACGAAGGGGGTTAACCGTTTTTTTTGGTTTAATTACATATTCTACTAGCTTTTTACCACATTTTATTACTCGAATTTTATGTATGTAATTAGGGCAATGTTATTACAATTAGGTCCGATAATGGTTACTAGATTTCCAATGATCATGATTACAATAAATTGTCTACCTTAGAACATGTGGCAGTCTAGTTAGATTTGACTATTGTAAATTATTACAATCTTAAATTTTAAAATGTATAAAATTAAATTAAAGATTTTTTTTGCTAGTAACGCCGCCACGGATAATTAATTATTATAGTCTTTGCTATTAATTTGAAAACTGCGGTTCCCCAAAATCATTAAAATTCATGATTTTGTAGGAATATCTATTTCTCCAGTTATTGTTATTATTATTTAGAAATTCTTGTTTTTTTTTTTTTATTTTTATTTATTTAACAGGGAAAATATACAGCGCTACAAAAAAATATTACAATTACATTAAATACAATATTTCTGGCCGATGACATGCTTTCAACAATAGTTTTAGTTAGTTAAGTCGCCAATACGCACAGTGCATTCTGTGGGGGTTGGGAGGGGAAAAGGAAAAGAAAAGGAAGGAATGGGTGTTAATAGATTTTAAGTAATAATGTGCAGTACAAAAAATAAAAATTTGAAAAGTTAAGAAAATTAAGAAAACATTACTCCATCATATAAACCTATCATATACAGTTAAAGAACAACGAACGAAAAACCAAGTAGTCCCTAAGACAATAGTATCCCATGAGAAATGTCTATGTCGCATTTTCGATTAATTTTAAGTATATGCTTTGCTTAAATTTATTCTCTTTCATGTTAAATAGGTCGATATTCTGGAAATGATTATCGTAAGTTGACATTAAGCGGTAACATCTTTCAGTTATAAATCTTTTAATTTATAGGTACCTATGTCCTCATACTTGGGTTATAGTTATCTGAATAGTTTTTAAGTAAGAACATGCTTGATACACTCGACACAAAAAAGTTTAATTACCTACAATAATACTGGGAAGGTATTTATCGACGAAGACTATTTTTTCTGGATTTGGCTATAAATTAAAAGAGATTATTAATTATTCTCATAACGATTATAAATTACTCAATTAATTTCACAGCTATCATGATAGTTCATTTCTCATAATTATTATTACTGAGAATATTAGACGCAATGTAGTAACCATGTGTAGCTTCTAGTGAAAGCCTTCCTACTTGAGTGAGTAGAATGAATTGTATTGTGTTTACGTATCTATATTAAAGCTATTAACGATTTGTATTCATGTTCACAGTTGCCAGACACCTCTCTCAAGAGAGATTATACTAGTCAAGAGGGTATTATACTAGAGATATTTAATGTTTCTTTGGAGTCTGCCTGTCTCTTTGAGCTCGAAGTAAACCTAAAACTATAACATAACCAACCCTCTCACTCCTTCTCGCATCTCTTTCCTTCAAGCTGCTACAAGCTGCCTTATTTAAAAAATATATTTTATGATTTAGCTTCAAAAAAAATTTTTTTTTTATTATTTTTATCAGCACACGACAAAGGGTAAAAGCTATTCTAAACACATCTAGCAAATTCCCAATCTCGGGTGCAAGCATAGGAGTAGTAAATTTTCTAGGTTAATACGTTACTACTTCTATAAATTAAAGCATTCATAATTAAACTTTAATGATAGAAGAAAGAAAAAAGCTTTAAAACCATTATCTTATAAATTGCAATCAACATCGTGCTGAGAAAGAATTAAAACATTTAATTGCTTAAATATATATATATATATATATATATATATATATATATATATATATATATATATATATATATATATATATATATATATATATATATATATATATATATATATATATATATATATATATATATATATATATATATATATATATATATATATATATATATATATATATATATATATATATATATATATATATATATATATATATATATTATATATATATATATATATATATATATATATATATATATATATATATATATATATATATATATATATATATATATATATATATATATATATATATATATATATATATATATATATATATATATATATATATATATATATATATATATATATATATATATATATATATATATATATATATATATATATATATATATATATATATATATATATATATATATATATATATATATATATATATATATATATATATATATATATATATATATATATATATATATATATATATATATATATATATATATATATATATATATATATATATATATATATATATATATATATATATATATATATATATATATATATATATATATATATATATATATATATATATATATATATATATATATATATATATATATATATATATATATATATATATATATATATATATATATATATATATATATATATATATATATATATATATATATATATATATATATATATATATATATATATATATATATATATATATATATATATATATATATATATATATATATATATATATATATATATATATATATATATATATATATATATATATATATATATATATATATATATATATATATAATCGAATAAACCACGGGTTGTTTGTCCTCTCTATAACCATTAAATCTAGAGGCATTTATTCCCCAGTTTTATCTGAGCTACAAATCAAGCCTTGCGAAATTAATATCGTACGTGATTTAATTATGAACGGAAGACCTAATGGGTCGCTGAAATATCTAATTAGTCCTTATAATTAATTAGTCCTCGTTATAGATTAGACTGGA
This sequence comes from Micropterix aruncella, assembly GCA_944548615.1. Classification (NCBI taxonomy): domain Eukaryota; kingdom Metazoa; phylum Arthropoda; class Insecta; order Lepidoptera; family Micropterigidae; genus Micropterix; species Micropterix aruncella. The sequence continues at coordinate 28,399,531 of OX155962.1, forward strand.
TCCTTGATGCCCAAAATATTGTTCATAATCGTTGCACAGTTTTGTAAACATAATACAAATTCTTCTTCTTCTTCTTCTTCATCAGCGCGCATTCGCCCACCGTTGGGCATACGCCTCTCCAATCACCTTCCACCCGGATCGGTTGTCCGTTTCACTCATCCAGACTGGTCCAGCTGTCTCCTTGATGTCATCGGACCATCGGGCCGGTGGTGTGCCCACACTTCTTCTGCCTAGCCGGGGTCTCCACTCCAAAACGCGCTTGCTCCACCGTTCGTCGTGTCGTCGGGCCACGTGGCCGGCCCGAGCCCACTTCAGCTTGGCCACTCTTTGACCCACGTCGACCACCTTCGTGCGCTGTCTGATGAGCTCGTTTTGGACTTGATCGCGCAACGATATGCATGACTCGCTCCATGTTACGCTGCACCACCTTAAGATTGTGGATCATCCCAGCAGTCAGTGTCCATGTCTCACAAGCATACGCCATAGCCGGTAACACGCACTGATTATACACCTTTGTCTTGAGCGATTAGGGAATTCTGGACTTCAGCACGAAGCTCAGCTTCCCGAAGGCTGCCCATCCCAATTGGCATGATACAAATAACAAACACAAATAATGCTTTTTAAATATTCGTTTTTTTAATATTTTAAATACATAATTTACCCGCACTCATATGAAAGAGGAAGAAAAAAAAAGATTAGGACAGTTGATTTTTTTTATATTTGGTGTATTTTGAATATAATTAATTATATAAAATCGAAGACTATCGCGGTTGTTTGACATTATAAATAGGATAGAAAACGAATTTACCGCGTGAAATTTGTAGCACCCGACGTTTCGGTGACGTTGCAGACGCCGTTGTCCAGGTCCAGTCTACCCTGGACAACGGCGGCTGCAACGTCACCGAAACGTCGGGTGCTACAAATTTCACACGGTAAATTCGTTGTCTATCCTATTTATAATAATTAATTATATTGAATTATATTTATTAATTATATTTAATTATATTTCAAACAATTTTAATTTCATAACGTGATTTCGGCCCAACAAGGCCGAATCTGTGTACCGAATTTCAAGTCTTTAACAGCAATATTTCGAATTTAAGTATGACTAATGCGCCCCCTGGTGGACCAATTTCAACCACAAATAATGCCTTTATGCCAAACTTCAGCACAATCGGATTAGGCGTTTGGGCGCTATCGTTAAAGAATACACACGCACAGACAGACATACTTCAATCTGGAAATGGTCTTAATCGTCTCAGGGGATATCCCATCTTCAAAACGGATATTTCCGTCTTCAACCTCAAAAAATATATCTGCGAGTTCACAATACTTTCCCTCCTCGTCGGTTGATAGGCTGCGAAAGTAAAAATCGGTTTCATTAAATCTCTGGTTATATGTATTTCGCAAATGTAATGTTGGCGTTGCTAAAATAGGTTGAGGGAGAGTTAAATTTGATTATATTGCATGATTTACCCTATTTTTTTCAAGACCGAATAGAGAAACCTTAAGAAAAAAATACGTGTGGCACTCGGGGACTGCCGCGGTAAAGCTATTGCATAGCATTTTTTAACAATTTATGCAATTATAATTATTTATTTATTTTATTTATGCAGTATGAAGATTTTTTTTCTAATATCAGATAACTGCGCTCTATCGGAAAACGTTGAAATTATTCCGAATCGATTCGGAATAATTTAACCGTCTTCCGATAGAGCGCACGAATTTTATTCGATAAAGCAAAAAAAAACGGATGTTATTCTTTGACTATTCGAAAAAAATCGTAGATGAAAAGATAGATAATTAAATTATCTTTAAAATGGTGCAGGTTTCATAATAATACGCCAGATAGTATTTTCGTAGTAGTCGTTTTTGTGTTCGGTTAGACCTAATTTCACAAATTAATTACACTATGTAATATAAACAAAATCTAAAATATTCAAAGCTAAGAATATTAGGAAAATATTCTTGTTTAACATATATTTTTTTCGAATCGTAAGCAGTACTCCTTTAGACGTAATTATCAGTTTAAAATAATTAATTTTCGTTAAGAAATTTCTTCATTCGGTCGCCGCGCTGGGCTAGGCCCGCGATAAAAGCTATGCAATCAATATCATTAAATCGCCGTTTATATTATACTTGTCTGGCAAACGCAGCGTCTTGGAGTTACTAAGAAGATTAGTTTTTTTAACTAGGTAACTGAAAGGTACGAGGATCTCACATGAGTCTAGGCGGGATCTCACATGAGTCTAGGATATTCAATATATTTTTATTATATTTATATTTTATTATAGTTTAAAGTAAATTAATACCTTATTGATAATTTTGATGACATTTTGTTACGAATTTTATTTAGGTAATTAGAATATTTCTTTTAACATTAAGTACGATATTGTTTATTTATAAAACTATAGTATTATGGATTTCTTAAAATGATTATAAATACAATAAAATACAAACGGAGCTGCCATGGAATTCACCGGTCGAAGTCGGGCCCATCATATAGTGTTATTACACTTCTGGGGGGTGAGCAGTGGATTCCGGACTAACGACCGGCTGTGGTAGGTTTAGGACAGCTGTCTTGCCACATGTGAGCGTTTACCTTACCACCCATTCACTCCCCCTTCGAAGCCATAGAATTTGAGATGCGGAAATCGCGGTTTTAGATATTTTTTCTAAGAAGGAGCTGATTATTTTATTAAAATAAATTGTCTACCTTGTAATATGCGGCAGACTAGTTAGGTTATGACTACTGATAATTTGTAACCATTCAATTAATTTAAAATTTGAATTTGAAATATATAACTATTGTGATAGTTCTCATTGGTATTATCATATAACAGTAATCATCTCATTAAAACAGTAATTATTTTTTGAGTATACTCTTATTTATTCTTGACTGCAGTACATTTTTGGGTAATCTATTTATGCGTACGGGCTCCGCTGGCGTGCCGTCGCCAGTGGTAAGCAATCGGTAGCGATGCATAACCGTCGAATACTCGAATACAAAAATTAATCGATCATCGATCGATGAGCGGAGGAAGGTGAAAGCGGTAACACTAGCCAACAAAATTTAAATTTTCTCTGTAACATTGATGAAAACAGTTCATCTTTATGTTTTCAAGGGCGCCGGACAAGAAAATGATAATGAAAATGCAAGCTTAGCTCTCGCTTTATTAGTTATTAATGCTGTTCAGAATTCCCCTTAAAAGCCTATGCATATCTTTACCTTGCAGTTCTCCCTCGGTGATAGCGTAATCGCTTATATCTTATTGCTGGTGATTTCCTGATAAGCATCCAGCCATTATCCACTAACATTGATTCACTTCAATTCCTATGGTATCTTTCTTCAACGTCCGAAATTTCTTAGTGGAAACGTTCGCCATGTCCATCGCTAACAGCACCACAGTTTTCGGGGAAGAAGTCCAAGTATGAATGTAAGAAGTGCAACTTTAAAGACATGTTACACCCCAGTCTAACGTAGCACTGCAGATGATTTTCCGCAAGATCCCTATAGTTTTCTGTCTTATGATCTCCGGTTATTGGACACTTGAACAAAGGAATCCCAGGCTAACTCCTCCTCAGCTTTTAGAGTATTATTGAAATGTTTATCTCATCTTTAAACAATTAACGTATCTATGGACCAACGAAAACCTCTCTTTTATTTTAGCTTTACTGAGACGTGGAAATTATTAAACAAATACAAAAATGCCTCCCCAGTCTTATTTATTGCTTCTACAAAGTTTTTCATATGGCCCATTTTTATATGAAGGGCAAAGAGTATAATTTTGCTTGATTGGACGAGAGGAGGAGATGTGGAGAGGGAATTACGTAATATACTTACTGCTTGTAAATTATGATAAATCGTCATGTTATTTTTACAGCATCCGTGGCGCGAATAACTAAATTCCTTGGATCATACGGAACTCCAGTGCTGACAGTCGGAGGTCTCACTTTCGACTTCGTCAATGAAAAGACCGACTGCTCCCACGAGTATTACACACTGACGAGAACGGGTGTGATCGGCTTCCGCGACATCACATTCTTCATAATCGACATGATGTACAAGTAAGTACAGTGATACTAATTATAGTAGACGAAATAGAAGCTGGCGTATTTGTTATTAGGGCTTCGGGACCTTTTTCTCATCGATCGCCAACGATCTAAACACTTAATATGGTTGTACTAATGCGTCTCGATCTTTTACTTCTGCATCGGCCAACGACAGCTGAAATGTTTATTATTTTACAGATAGATAAAAAGAAAAAAATAGTGACGCGTGCCGAAATAGCCTTCAACTGACGAAATCCAAGACAGAAACGAATAGAATTAAACAAAATACATATATTTTTAATACCCAATAATCTTCTATTCATTCGAAATTGCAAATACGGTTAGACATGTTATAATAATACAAGTTTAAAACACAAACAATTAAAGAACATGAATAAAACAAAGAAATAAACAGCTCTCAATCACTAATACAACCAATAATGCATAAAAATAAAAGTAATAAAAATTAAAGACAAAATAAAAGGTAAATGCTTATTAATCATCGTAAAGCGAAAATAATTATAATGAATAATAAAACATTAGCAAAGTATTCGTAAGAGGTTAAACTTGTATGATACCCTAAGAATAATCTGTTTTGAAGGCTTTCTTATTTATACTGTTAGCAATATTTTTGTGTTTGTACGTATTTATATTATATTATAGTCTAAGAGAGATGATATTATTTTTATAGTTAGTATGTATATTAAGAATAATTTTCGAGGTCATCTTCATTATAATGTAGACGACCTCGTTTATAATTAGCATGTGGGATGAGCCAGTTTTTAACTTTATTTTCGAAAAATTTTGGTTCTAATCTCGTATTGGCTTTGGAAACATATTAAAGAGTTTAAATGCCAAATACATTTCAGTTTAAACTCCAATGACATTTGGAATATAGTCAGAAAGATTTTGGGAGGGTTATGTTAGCTTTGCTTCGGGTGTCGTGATCATGTGTGTCGTCACAACATGACACACATGATCACGACATCACACATCACAACATGACACACAAGCTTTACGAGTGATATTTTTAGCATAATTTTTCAGGAAATATGAGCCTTTAAAAACGAAAGCACAGAAAATTATGTTTAAGACCGCTCATAAAAATATAGCGATATGAATAAATGATAGAATTATCTATTGAAACTATACTAAACGAATATTTATTTAGTCCCAAAATGTGCAATTTCCATTTCTTCTTATCATGTCAGGAAAGCTCTTAGAATATTAAACGTAACTACCTATTCGGACAGCTTGGTTGAATTTATCAATTATTCTAAGCGATATCATTGATTATAGTTATATGGTATTATGACGTCATATTGCTTAACGTCATAGTACTTTATTATGTATTGAAACCTGTATACCAAATTAAAAAATGACACCTTCATGTAAATAATATTAAAATGATAAGAGCTAGGATTTAAAATATGTTTGGTATTATATTATTGTTTTATTTTGAGAAAAATGCCGTAACGGTGTTTAGAATGGCATCTATCGGGCTAGTGGACAGTTTGGGACTATGAGTGTCATCTACACGTTGCGCTTCATAGTAATATCATTACTGCCAAAACGTGTTACGGCATTGTGCATTCTAATACCCGCCAAATGGTCGTTATAGATGGCCACTAATGAGGGTCGACCCTAATAACAAAGACGCCAGCTCAAAATTCGCTAACTAAATTTTAAGTAGCTTCACGATTAGTCGGTATCGTTTAAGTACAGTACGGATACTCAGATTCATAATGGTTCCTTGCAGCTTGGGTGGTGTTGGCCAAACTCATTATCATCTGGTTTGCACAACTCACGGTTCAACTTCTACCTGGCAGCCTCCTCGTAGAGGGACCTAACCTATCAGAGCCGCTGTGAGCTTCTGCCACGGCTGTAATCCTGCATTTGGAAGCGGTTATGATCAGAAGATCATGGATTCGAGGAAATACCTTGAGCGGTTAGCGTATCAGGCTGTGTGAGTCACACTTGCGCTATCCGGCGAATAATCGAGGGATCTGGAGGTAAAGGTTTCCTATGACAGAGGGGATAATTATCGACCTGACGTCATCTAGCCTTGAATCGATCCAAATGGCGGGCAAAGGGTGCCATCGGTCAGCAATATATTCAAATTGAATATATTGGCTTACGTCAGGTGAAGTCTGCGCAGCGGCCTCGAATCAGACGTGACCAGACCGGAGGCCGGACCAGTGCCTTGCGGTAAGGCGTTAGACTCTCACACGCGCGATAGGCGGTGGTCTGTGTTGTCCCTAAGTAACTGCTTTCAACCTACGGTTAAAATAATGATTATACAGGATGAGTTTTAATTAACCGGCATCCTTAAAGGGGTGAATCAGTACGGGCAAGTAAGCAACTTTTGGAAAAAAATTGTGGGAAAAAATATACATATTTAAAAAAAAATTAGTATAAAAGCGCTGAGCATGACGTGCCATCTAGCGGCAGGTAAAATTTCGCTAAAATTGTTTATTATCGATATTTATCCTACCACTAGATGGAGCAGCTCGATCAAGCGCTTGTCAAACTTTTATTTATCAGACAAGTTCTAACAGCCTTTTTTTTTTAATTTAATAAAATTTGCTAACCTGCACGTACTGATTCACTCCCTTAAAAAAGCCGGTTAATTGAGACTCATTCTGTGTATCGTTATACTTTCCTGGGGGTCGCAGGTTCGCCCGTAGCAGTTGACAGCTTTAAAGCTCAGGATACACATGCCGGATGTTCATCGAATGAAAATTGTTATTACCATTATTAATTACCGTGTATCAAAAGCCCATTATTGTCAGTATCACTGTTTAAACTCCCATATTATTCTTATATTTGAAGTCATTGAGAACGAATTGAAGATCTCGAGATGGCGGTTTTAACGATTGAACGGAATCAATTCGTAAGATGTCACATCGATTTCTAATAAAAATTACATTAACTGTGTAAATTTATCGGACTTAAAAAACATTAAAAAATCAGCCATTAAAACGAAATATTTTTTTTGCGAGTTTTATATGTTACATGAAACGATACCCACTAATCACGAAAAGTTTATAGCAACGCTTGGCAATGTGCGAAACGGAAAAAAATAGTCCTATGATTTCGGAAATGTAATAACTTTTTATAAGTTTCGACGGATCGGCGTTGAGCTTTATAGATGGGGAGCCAGCGACAAAAAAAGTGCAAGAGTTTTGTAAAACCTGTAAAACCTTCAGATCAGATAGTATTTTGGCCATAGAATTCCGGGATAGAATCAGCAGGCCAGACTTCGGGACACCTGGCACTGGCGTACTAGGAAAGGTGTAATTTTAATTAGTACCCCCAAAGTGTTTTGGAAAAGCTGTAAATGCATCAGTAGACAGTGAATGCAATAAATAACTCGAAACAAATGGTCAAACTGCTTAACATAGCGTGGCGTCAGCATTACTCTATATATATCACAGAAATGAAGTCCCTGCAAATACGCCGGTACGTATTAGTACGTATCTATTACGCATCGCTCTAATGTGCCGCTCAATATAATTAATTTAATTTTTGTGACGTGTATTTATTTATTTATTTATTTATTTTAAACGACATGATTTATAGACGAATGGCTATGATATTCGGTATACAATACAATAAAACGTGCAGGAAAAATAAGTTGAACCCATAGCTGTTGGCTCATCGCATACCTAACTGAGCAAGAACACCCGTATCTAGGGATGCTAATATTTGACTTAGCATATTGCGAGCTGACATGCATGACGTTCGGTTATATATTATTGCATAGTACAAATACACAAGCACAAAAAGTTATACCAACTTACAAAAAAAATAAAAATATATAGTAGTATGAAATTATTATTAAACCCAACACCAAATAGTAATACATAAATAAAATAAATACATATTTAAAATAAATATACATACTAATATAAAATACTAATATACACAAAATGTATACAAATAAATTAAATTGAAATACCTCTAGTCTTAAACCTCACATTTAAGTCTATTATATTTATAAATAAAAAATCTAAGTATTTGCTTTTTATTTATTAATTTCACCTAATCAAAAATTCTGTTAAATTCCGTATGGAGTAATGCTGACGCCACGCATTTTATTGTTAGGCAGTCTGACAATTAGGCGGACAGTGGATGCAATACAGTCGAGTTCTGTATTGCATCCACTGTCTACTGATGAATTTTTAGTTTTTCCAAAACAGTTAAAGAATACTAATTAACATTACACCTTTTCTAGTACGCCAGCGCCAGGTGTCCCTGAGTCTCGCCTGCTGTCTCCACCCCAGCATATTATGACCAAAATACTATCTGATCTGAAAGTATCAGGTTTTACGAAACTGTTGCATTTTTTTTGTCGTTGCCTCTTGGCTATTAGGGCACGCCGTGACTACGGCAAGAATGATATTACTGGTTTGTAAATATACCGTACCTATATTTTCCTCTATTCTCATGGTGATGGTGATGCTTACTCATTTTCATATCTCTTTGAAAAGTAGGGCCCACCTACGTTCAGATACTTTAGTGAAGTCACTTGGCAAATAAGCGCAGTGAGCAAATAGCACTAAACATATGCTAGGTGCTGGCAAACCGTCGCGTCGTAAAGTCAAATTACAGATTAACTTTATTTCTTTGCACATACGATAAAGCGCAAATGATGCCGATATTATTCATGTTAGTATTTGACTTAAGGCTTAGTTACAGGCAAAAGTCACTTTTATTGAGACCGGTATTAGCATTGTTACGAATGATTATGCTATTAATTATACATGGAAAGGTAGCTAAGGACTATTAGAGGATACAGCCCGAAAAGCCAAAACAACACATCGCATACTGAAAACAAAAGGTATTATTACAAATATTTCCTGTAACTGTAAATGTTACATGAATAGTTAAACAGAAGTATAGAGTTTCATGTGTTTTCTCTTTCTTTCTCGTGTTATGCCAATGAATATTCGATTTAGCTGAAGTGGTGGCAATTTTTTTTTATATAGGGGAAGGCGGCTCAAAGCAGGCATGTTAAAAGAAAGTTAATATTTTTTACATTAGGATTGACCTACAGAAACTTCTTTTTAATCTTGAGAAGACTGATTTGAGGCTTTTGTATAATGCTTGGTAAAAAATGTCAAAACGCTGAAAACCAAAAAATATAAGGCCAATTACGAAACTATTACTAATGCCCGCATTAACCAAAGGGGAGGGGGGCTTGGCTTCAATAATTGACATGCTATTTAAGAAGTAACCTCAAGTGCAACTAAGAACTAACCTCAAAAGTTTGTTATTAGCGAAAGTAAATACAACTAAATCACGGTCAGATAAAAACTTAATAGCGAATGAATTGACCTAGGATACACAAAAATAGAGACTACAATACCTAACAAATGGTTAAAAAATCCGATAAAAACATTTTTTTGCGCAGCTTCTAAAGGCGTGCTTGCAACTGAACTAGGTGATAGCTGCCAGGTGAGAGGGACACGAGGTTTAGCCACGCGGTGCGAAAGTGCGCCAGTTTTTGAAATGACCGTATACACGAGAGTGCCCGCTTCAGGCAGTAAGACCATTTGATTAAATAAACGGAACAGAGACAAAGCTTCTAAAAAGTGTATTTTTTTTAACCTACATAATATGTTGATAGGGTTGGCACAGGAGGATACAAGTAAATAAATAAAACGGTTATCAACTTTTTGTTATATACTTACCTACGATATATTGACGGGCACAGCTGCATTTGAGCTACTACAAAACCTGGGTTGACAATAATTTAAAGATCGGTTAAAGCTCGGTTTAAAAATAGTATGGTAAGAATGCTCGTGATCTGTTCGGGTTCTGGGATTTTTTTCATATTGGATCGTGTGCTTGTGTCATGATATATTTTCTTACCTAATAATGTTTCCTAAGGAGAACGTTTAAGTCCCAGTATACCGAGTTAGAAGCAGTAACCGCACTCTCGAGAGTTAGAGCGTAGCGGGGATAGGGTGCGAGGAAAGTGAACAGAGGGGGACTTCAGGAGGGGGATGTCAGCTGCTGTCTGGGTATACTGTGATTGAAGTGTTCCATCTCTCGAATAAAATTCTCTGCGTCACTTAGGTACCGCACTCGATTCACAAGCGATGTTTGCACTGAGATTAGATGGTAGGGATGATGGTGCGCGCTACAGACATATGGTGCGATACACCATATATCCGAGAGTATTATCACTTCTCGTGACATTGAGGTTCAAAATAAATTAATAGTTTAAAAAAAACAACTAAAAACACGCTTTTATGTACACGTACGTAAAAACCAAAAAATCCGGCTTCATCGTCAAACCTTGAAACTTAATCGTGGTCAAATTTCATTACAGGACCTTTCTAACAAGTCCAAACACGGCTATGACACGATATTCCATCATGAAGTTCCAGTTCATATCTTCCGACTCCATCATCAGATCAGTTCGACAGTACCATATTATTGTATTGTCATCAGAACTACACACAGCTGCTAATTTTCATGACGCTGCGATCTTTGGAAGATGGTTAAATTAGTTACCTTAGATTCCATTACATAGTTAGTTACATACAGGTCGACCTAATAAATGCGTGTTAAAAACAAGAGAATCGACTTTTTTTATATTTCAAAGAACATTTTCTTTGGTGTATGGAGTTTATATGCCCCGTGAATTCTTCCAGCGTGTGTACATCGCCGAAACGTCGGGGCAAAAAATCACAAGGTAAAATTCCGTTTTTTTGCCCATCAAAAAATAGTGGTGTATCGTGTTCAGGGCGCATTTATATATTTTTCCGTTTCTTTATTCCACCATAACTTCTAAACTCTTAAACCGATTTAGAAGCGTGTGGTATTGTTAGAATCGCTATGTCATCTCGAGTGTCATAACTGTCCAAATATTAAGTAAGTAGTTGTCTACATGTCCAAATCCCCAAATATTATTAAATTAACACAAATATTATGTCGTGTTTAATGTCAAATGAACGGTCTGATTGAGTACATTCCTATGAAATATATATGTATATATATAAATAAATACATAAACGACGAATATTAAATAAAATAATGTAATAAAAATTATTATAAATACATTAGTAAATACAGTAAGTATGATAAATACAGTAATGCTGAACAAACTCAATAGTCTTTGATTTCATAACACCAAAACTGTACGAAAATTTGTAATATAGAATTTATTAGAGATTATACCATCCTATAAAATATATAAATGGCAACACAAACTCTCTTGGGACTATATTACCTATTATTACCTAGTTTCGCCATATTTATTCCTATATACTATATATACTATATTACCTAGTTTCGCCATATTTATTCCATTTAAGTAGTTTTGTAGATGCTGAAAGGATCATTATTTATTCAAATACAAGTTATTAGTAGTATATATCGAGAAACTATCTTAGAATCGATATAACCGGTTAGTTTTCCTTTGTTTTTCTCTATGAATGTGATTTGTTTTTCTTTAATATTAGGTCTTTGATATATTTTCAATGGAAATAGGAAATGTTTTCGAATTGACGGATCATTTTTAGCATTAGGGATCATTATTTATTCAAATAAATGTTTTTAGTAGTATATTTTGAGAAACTATCTTAGGACTGATATATTCGGTGTTTTCCTTTATTTTCCTCAATTTGATTGGTTTTTCTAATATCTCTCTCTGATAGATTTGCGATGGAAATAGGAAATGTTTTTGAATCGACGGAAAGTTCATATCAGATCAATTAAATATAGCTATACAGACTGGAATACTTCATAAAGTAGAATACTTTAGTTTAGGAGCTTAAATATGAAGGGCAGTTTTTTTTTGTGAAAATGCACACTTAGGCTGTGGCTTGTTCCCAAACGAATTGAAGCAAGAATCAATATTCGAAAGGAAGATCATAATCTGCATATAAATGAAAGGGTAAGAAAACGTGTGACGGCAAAGGCTGACTAAGGTTCACAAAGTGACGATACACCTTGATCAGCCTTTCATGTCAGTTTCAGAGGTGGAGTACCTCGATGACCCTCCGGTTGACGTTGAGGAGGAAATGTGATGGGATATATTTATCAATGCCGAGGACTTTTCCACATTTTAGTTTTTTTCTGAGGTATAATTTAGGTAAAATGTATATTTTTTTAAAACTCAAGTATTCTTAGTTTTTTATTATAAATAGGATAGAAACGAATTTACCGCGTGAAATTTGTAGCACCCGACGTTTCGGTGACGTTGCAGCCGCCGTTGTCAAGAGTAGACTGAAAGAGCTGTCAATCCTATGTTTTGCGGGTAGGCCGCATACCGCTGCCGCCACTGCGTAGGTTATAACGGTGGTGGGGGCCGGGCTCGGAGCGCACGAATTTTGAAAATCCATCTTGCACGCAACACTCACTGTATCCTGTCTTACGTCCTTGCGTTCGGCATTCGGCGGCGGGAACATTTTAAGAAGAGGGTTCCACGTAGAAGAGAGTTTGTAACCGTCGTCTCTATTGAAGTTTGGGGTTCTTCTTATTTCAATGGCTTCCCGGATCATGCGAGGAAAGTTGAATTGTTCCTTGGATAACACAATGGAATTTTGAAACTGCATCCAGTGGTTACATCCGCTATCCAATATATGTTCGCAGATCGCCGATTTTTCTCGCTGAACCTTTTTAACAGCTTTGATGTGTTCTGTCAGTCGCGTGGCTATGGGCCGTTTCGTTTGTCCAACGTAGGCTAGACCGCAACTGCATTCGACTTTATACACACCCGGGGTTTGCAGTGGTATTTCATCCTTTACAGGCCTCAAAAATCGGTCTATATTTTGGGTCGGCTTGAAGATCGTTTTTATATCGAATCTTTTTAGCATCTTACTTATTCGATCTGTCACGCCCTTGACGTATTGTAAGAATGCTCTTGATCTGCTCGGTTTCTGAGTTTCGTCTGTATTAGATCGTGTGCGTGTCTCGTGATAAATTCGTTTCTATCCTATTTATAATGTCAAACAACCGCGATAGTCTTCGATTTTATAGTATTATATTGTTCTTATATTATATTTTTCACTTGTACTAAAATATGGTTTGGAGTAAAATATATCTGTTTTCCAAAAACTTAAATATATTTGGTTTAAGGACACAATATATTTTTTCCTACTTAAACCCTTGCTAAAATGGCAGAAATGCGTAAATTAAAAAAATGGAATTACCAAAAACGTCAAGAAAAAAATCGTAAATATACCCTGTAACCCTTTATATGAACCTATATGACTGTAATAATTATACAGGAAGGAGACTGTAATACTTAAGGGGCTATTATGCGTAAGATTAACTACTTGATGTGAAGGATCAACCATTTTAAAACAATGAGAACGACTACGCAACATTTGCATATTATAAAATACCTAACCTATCTAGCTAGCTACGAATATATTTACTAGCTAGAATTTGATGGTGTCGATATTTCAATGCGATATATTGAGTTTCTGCATCGTCAAAACAATTTTATAGATTTTGCGTTATTTTTAGGAATAATCAGTTATATTTTTCTAATAGTTAATAAACATATCCCAAGTCTTGCAAAATAAATAATAATAATAATAATGAAAGCTAGACGATACACAAAATCATGCAAAATACCAATGATGAATTTGCCCTTCCTCATCTTGTTTTTTTCATCGCTTTTATATGAATATTATTATGTATTATTTACATATTATGTAATGTACTAATTATTTGTTTGTAAATCTTAATACTGACACGCATACTTACTCATCCGCACAATAATTAAATTAATTCCCATCATTTTCCCACTAACCATTTTTAGTTACGGCTGGAAGAAGATCGTACTGGTGAACGAGCCGAACGGCCAGTACCAAGCGGCTGGCAAACACACGTGCCACCTCATGATGAAGACCATGGCCCAGTTCATCAAGGAGGATCCGAACCTCATGTACTCCACGTGGGACACAACGCAAAACGTCCAGCAGAACTTCAGCGACAACCTACGGCTCGAACTGGCAATGACATACACGAGTGAGTACGTTTGCTTTCGTAAAAGTTCGCCCTCGCGCCGCTAGATCGCGTTGCGTTTAGCCAAGACTTGAACCGTTTCGCACATTCCGCGCCGAGCCGTTGCGCGGCAGTTTGTATATCCGCGAAGAGATGTCGGTGATGTATTTTAAGGCCGTATGAAAAAACCGAAACATTTTCTTCTAACGGCCCGTTCACACTATTACGGTTCTACAAGTAGCCTTTCCGTCACGGTTTAGTGTATACGCGCGTTTCGTAAAAGATGGACGTCGACGACGACTTCTTCGACGACGAACTTCTAAGGAAATTGGAAGAACATTGTTAAAAAAACAAGAGACTTTAATGAGAGAAGGTATTAATTAGTCCATAAGAGAAATTACGCAGCCATAAGAAAAAAACGTACGCCGCGTACGGTTTTCAGTGACAAGACACAGCAGTAAAAATAAACGAATCGGTTTTTTGACGCATTTGGTTTTACCTTATATAATAATTATAATAATAAAACGCTTTATTTGATTAACCAAAAAGTAGAGCTTATTGCCTAAAAGCAATATCTTACAGCTAACCTTAATCTAATGGTACAACATGCTATGCGGAAAAAGCAAGATAAACTAATAAATGAAATTTATAAAGGCAATTCGTATATTTAAAACCAACAAAAAAGTAATAACCTAGAACAAAAAAACAATAAACCTGTGATGATGCAGAGGCCGCAAGGGGAAGTGAAAAGTTTATAAGCGTGAGTTCAAGTGTTCTTTGAGCCAGCGTTTGAGCGATACAAACTCGGTGCTATCCTAATACTTGCGGGTAAAGCACTACTATGACCAGGGATCGAGATCAGTAGGTTGTTTTTAGATCTCCGAGGGCGCCCGTGAGAAAATATATGTTTGAACCTACTTATAAAAATTTGGACTCTCGTATCTCTCCTTTCTCGGGTTGTAAGCTAGTGAAGTCTCCTTCTGTACTCCGTAATATGGTCAGACTTTTTTAGGTCATAAATAAAGCGACAGTCATAATTTATTAGGTCATAACCTTATTGTGAGAACACACGCATTATGTTTGCATACGCCACTGTAAACCGCACAAGAAAGGCGTTAAGGAAAACTGCAACGTGTGAACGGGTTGTTATCCTGCTACGACAAGTTTACATTTCCCGCATTGTACATACGGGTTACCCAAGGGGCAGGGTGGGGGGGACGCGTTTAGCAAAGTGGGCGAAACTTTCTTGAATTTTCTATATCCGTTCGCAGATACAAATGGCGCCGCCTTATAGTGTTGTATGAAAAGAACGGACAGTACGAATCGGCCGGATTGCACAATTGCTACCTCTTTACTAGTACGGTACGTGCTATCATGAACGAGGAGGGCGGTTTCACATTGGTCGTGTGGGATATTTTACGGCCAGACGAGCCCCACACAGACTATATGGCCAAGCAAATTGGCAATCTCTATTCTAGTGAGTTTAAGACTATTAATTACGTGTGATTTTTCACGGTGTTGCTTTGTGTGAATATGCACTTATTTAAATTACAATAATTATGAAATGATACTCTGCCAACTGAAATCTTTGAAGTTAATGGACAAATTTCGATATCTTGTGAATATAATTTGGGTCAGGCCATTATTAGGTTAAAATAGGCATGATAACTATTACATCTAAGATATTTAAGTATTCATTTGCAAGTATTCATCTCCATAATTGAATCGGTCATTTTAGAAACCACATAAGTAGCAAAAAGTGAATATAGAAGAGTATACAGGATGGATAAAAAACTGATTTTCTTCAAATATATTTAAAGTCAAATGCATTTTTACTTTTAGGAAAGATTTACGTCATGAAAACATTCGAAAATGTAATACATTCCTAGAAAAATAGTCAATTCAATTCAATTCAATTCTTTATTGAGAAATCACACAGTATTACAGTAATAATATTTTTTTTTAATGTATGCAGATTTACAACAAATAAAACCGGTTACGGATTTCAATAAAATTACATAAATTACGTTTTTTTTAACTACTTAATAAAACTAATGTACCTTCAATTTATTTTTTTTCAATTTTAGAACTACATAGAGTATGCAGGGTGTGTGTATGTGTTTGTGGGAGTGTGTTGAGCGTGTAAGTGTGGAGTGTGAGCGGGTATGATTTTAGTAATGGCGTATATAAAATATAATAATAATAATCAATAAAAATAGCTAAACACCAAGTCAGCTTATTGTATCAGTTTTCTTGTTTCCGAAAGAAATGCCTAAACAGGTCCTTATTTTATGTGGTTTCGGATTGCACAATTGCTACCTCTTTACTAGCACGTGCGGGCTGTCATGAAAGAGGAGGGCGGTTGCACATTAGTCATTTGAGATATTTTACGGCCAGACGAGCCGCATACAGACTATATGGTCAAGCAAATTGGCAATCTATATTCTAGTGAGTTTAAGACTGTTAATTACGTGTGGTTTATCACAGTGTTGCTTCGTGTGAATATGCACTTTTTTAAAATTAAAATTTTATTAAATTTCTAAAGGGTTTGGCTTGATCGTCTGTCAGCTAAAATCGCTGTAATCAACGGACCGATTTTGGTCGTTCCCCTGTGTATATATTTTGGATCATGCCATTATTAGGTTAAAATAGGCTCGAAAACTATTAAATGCAAGATATTTAAGTATTTATTCACCACCACTGTTTAATCTTGGCAATCTTCATTCTAGTAAGTTTATGGTTTTCCACTGTGTTATATTTCTTCGTGTGAATATGCACTTATTTAAATTCATATAATTATTAAATTTTTAAAGGGTTTGGCTTGATAGTCTGCCAGCTAAAATCCCTGAAGTCATAGAACCGATTTTGATATAGGCTTGAAGACTATGAAATCTAAGATATTAAAATATTTATTGACCACCATAATTGAATCGGTCATTTTGAATACAACCTCAGTACCAAAAAGTGATTTTTATAGGAGAGAAAAAAAATATTTTCTCAAAATCTTACGAGTTTTTGTTCTACTATTTTTTTAAAAATTAAATTCATTATTACTTTTAGGGAATATTTATGTCATAAAAACAGTCGAAAATGTAATACATTCCTAGAAAAATATCGGTTATCTTGTTTCTGAAAGAAAAGCTCAAACATGTCCTTATTTGATGTGCTTTCTGAAATTAATTATTACAATCACCAGAAAATCATATTCCAATGTAGTAAATAAAACAGTAAATGTTCTTGTTTCATTTAAATTAAATTTTATATTTCGATTACAGCGTACAGGTTAGGTTAATTTTGAGAAACAATAAATTGAAACTACAATTCTAAAACTCTTAATCAATAGATATCGTGGTGTTATTGAAATGATTGCTGTTTTTGGTTGGAAGCATATTCGGGATGGTTTTAAATACCCA
The DNA here is from genome assembly GCA_944548615.1 of Micropterix aruncella. NCBI lineage: Eukaryota > Metazoa > Arthropoda > Insecta > Lepidoptera > Micropterigidae > Micropterix > Micropterix aruncella. The sequence goes on from OX155962.1 coordinate 28,416,966, forward strand.
AATTAAATGAAAAGTTATATGGTGCAAAATGTGACTATGGGAGTTTTTGAAATCCACCATCAATTATTGTAAGCTTTTAGATAAACAATATATTTTAATGATATAGTAATGTTTAAAATTTGCGAAAACGTACTTCCTCATAATTTACAAATAAAGAATAAATAGTCAATATTTAAATTCAAATTAAAATAATTTATCAATTCAAAAATATCAATGTACATTTTATTCATTGTAGAATCTGCCTAACTAGGCCATGGCCCTTACTAAGAAAGATTCTATATATGGCAATTATTTATTCATATACAAATAGTATTAAAACGAAACATACAAAATGTGATGAAATATAAAACAGACAAGTGAATTCAAATTAAACTTATAACTATAATTAATTATATCGATATATCATAATCACGGAAATAAACATTACTGTAAAATTTCGTTATATGATGTTTATAGAACAAATAAATAAATATTACAAAAATATAAAATATATTACAATGTATTACAATAATAACAATGCAAAGACCTTTACTTAAAATATGACCTTTTGTATTCTTGTATTGCTGTTGATTCCTTATATTCAATATTAATGTCTGTTTTAACAAAGAGACAATTAATATATCAAATTAAATATACATTCAAGCAGTCTCATATAGATTCATTAAATCGGCTATGAACTATTATACTATCCAATAAAGAACAATATAGTCTACGCTTATTATATTTATGAATTTTTTTGTAAAACTGGAATGAATCTAGCTGAGAAACTCATATGTTATTCATTGATCAAAACTTCAGACAGATTTAATAACTTTAGAAGTATCAGAAAGTTTCTAGTTAACTTCGACATCAGAAGAAAGTATGTTTATTAAGTCGCTTAAAAATAAATACCCTATTTTGCTGTGCTGCAAGAGCTTTTCCCTGAACTCTTTAAAAAGACTGCGCTGGCAATAATCGTCGTACTATACATGTACTCGTATTTAACTGTTATATTGAAGTGAATAATTTGGTATATTACTCTTTATTTAGGAATTATGATTAATTAAATAATATCTATTAGTACGTTATTTAAATTAATAGTTATTACGGTTAACAATGTTATCATTTTCAAAAGCTTTCGACAAGATCAATCATAATATTCTTCTTGACAAAATTTGGGCTCTGGGTATAAGAGGCGATTTATTCCGGTGGATATCTTCATATATTAGTAACAGATCTCAGGCAGTGGTCATCGACAGTCATCGATCTAGATTCTCCTACATTCACTCGGGTGTGCCTCAGGGTTCCCACTTAGGTCCGCTTTTATTTCTCTTATATATCAATGACATAACCGCTTGCGTTCATCACTCGGATATTTTGATTTATGCCGATGATACAAAAATTTACAGAGAGATACATACCTTGGACGACTGTGCTTTGCTCCAAGAAGACATTGATCGCGTTAGTCAGTACTGCAAAAACAACTGTATCTTCATCAATGTTAGCAAATGCCATGTCATGACGTTCTCCCGAAAATCCTCTAATATTTCTCATACCTATCTTCTAAATGGTAACCAATTAGAATCAGTGACATCTGTTCGAGACCTTGGAGTGATGCTCGATAGCAAAATGATCTTTGCTGATCATATAGATTATGCAATCACGAAAGCGAATAAACTACTAGGATTCATTCTTAGAGTCTCGACAGTTTTCAAATCCACTGACACTCTGAAATTGTTATTTAATTGCTACGTCAGAAGCCATTTAGAATTTGCTTCCATCATTTGGAATCCTCAGTATGTTACGTATATCTCTAGAATAGAAGCAGTACAACGGAAATTTTTGAAACGCTTAAACTATATGTCATATGTACAACCTTCCTCGTATGCCGAATCCCTTACAATACACAACATGCTGTCACTGCAAAATCGTAGATCCCTGATAGACCTCTCCTATCTTCATAAAATATTAAATAATTCAGTTGACTCAATATCGATCGTAGAGAAGATCAAATTAAGTGTTCCCTCACGTCAAACGCGATCACATAGATTATTCCACCTTCCCATCGTAAAAACTAATTCAGCACGCAATAGCTTCTTATATAGGACCTGCCACTCTTATAACACCAAATTTTCCGACGTCGATGTCTTTGCAACCTCTATTGGTGCATTTAAATCAGCTATTGTTGAAATACTAAAAACTTCTGATAAATTTTGAGTTAAATCTATTAAATTTTTATAAATATCACTTTCATCTCCGGTAAACCATGCATTTAATTTATATATGTATATGTATGTGTATGTGTGTATGTATGTATATATATATATGTGTGTGTGTGTGTATATGTATATATATATATATATATATATATATATATATATATATATATATATATATATATATATATATATATATATATATATATATATATATATATATATATATATATATATATATATGTATATATGTGTATATGTATATATATATATATATATATATATATATATATATATATATATATATATATATATATATATATGTATGTATGTGTGTGTATATATATATATATATATATATATTATTTTTTTTTACTCCCACATCTCCCTTCACTCCCACATCTCCCTTCCTTCCCCCGCCTGGTAGATTAACATAGTTAAATATTTTTTTTTTCCTCTCTTTCTTTAATTATAAAATTTATAAATTTATATATAAAACTTTTGTTGACTTGTTTAACTTTCGGAAACATGATTTTGGTTATTGTCACATGCTTTATAAGAAATTTAGTATAAGTACCTATTGTAACTGTTTGTTTCCTAAATAAATAAAAATAAATAAAATAAAAATAAAAAAAAATAAATAAAAATTTGAATTTTACTTGTTTTAAATTTTACTTTATGTTACAAGTTTTCAAAAAACTATGTAAAATTTTTTGAAGTCAAAACACTTTATTTGAATAATATAATGTCCAATTAATAAGGAATAATGCTTCGATTAGTGGTGGTAAATATCTCCAATATTCAAAATACATCGATAAAAAATAACAGTGCAGCGCTAGATGGGGCCTTGCTTCGAGACTATTGTGTTATTAAACACCATCAATGCCGCCGGGTTCAACGAATCCGATCCATTAGCAAGGTCAAATAAAACAGGTGATGGATTCTCAAATTTTTCTAAATCATTTGGAATAATATGTAATTTAGAAATAATTTTATTATATTATTTGTTTTAACAATTTGTTATCAAAAGTTGTTAATTTGCTCGCACTGATTAACCCACTTCAATGATGTCACTTATTAAAAAGCCATCCTGTAAAATAATTTAAATGACCTTTATTCATTATAACAATTTAATTTAACTTTCTTATAATTTAAATGTCCGCCTTAGGGGCGGACAGGGTATAGCTTACTTAGGTGACATTAAATTAGGGTCGAAGTATTTTTTGGCATATCTGTACATGTTATCCATTTTACTGGATTTGTACATATTATCCATTTTACTGTCTTCTTCTTTTCCGTCGTTCCCTCATTACTGAGGATCGTGGCCACTAGACAACAGTTTGCCTACGAGGCTCCTCCACTTCGACCTGTCTTCTGCATGGCGGGTCGCAGATTGTATTGACCCCTTTTGTAACTTCTTTGATGAGGTCGTTCCATCTGGCCGGTGATCTGCCTCTGCTTCTTCTTCCCTCCACTTGACCCCCGGAAAGCATTTTCTCCAGATTCTCTGGGTTTCTCCTGGCAACATGACCGAAGAACTGCAGGATCCTTCTCATGCATACGGTGGAGAGCCTCACGTGGATGCCGAGTTCTTCCAAGACAGATTTGTTGGTGCGGCGTGCTGTCCATGGGATTCCTAACATTTAACGCCAACACCACATCGCCAGTGCATCGATTTTGGTGCGTATCCTAGCTTTCAGGGTCCATGTCTCCGATTCATATAGAAAGATCGAGAAAACCAGAGCTCGAACCAGCCTGACCTTAGTCCGTTTACTTATACCCCGATTCTTCCACAGCATTTCTAGCTTGCTCATGGCCGATCTTGCCGTCTGGCTTCTGCGTGAGACCTCCTTTTCGCAGTTTCCATCGTTGCATATCATGGAGCCCAGATTTTACTGTAGATTATGGTAAATAAAAAATAAAAAAAACCTATAATGTCAGTATTTAATAGTAGACAGCGAAAATATCGACGATTATCGATCAATAACTTTCCGTGGTACATGGCGAAATCCCTCTGCCGAGGGTCGAAATTTGTAAGAACCTAGGCTTATGTAATATTGACCCGTCGATGAAATTTGAGTTATGCGAAGAGCCAATGGTGTTCTGCTCGTCTGAAAACACTTTGTAAATTGAATACGGGAATTGTCCGAAGGCTATGACCGTTGTTTAGGAATTATAAATAGAATTAAATGAATTTACGGACACACACAGACACACATTTGGCTCAATTGCGTTCCTCCGTGAACTAAAATCGGAAATTAGTCCGTGTGACCGAGACAGGGCAATACGCTAGACCGGAATGTGAAATGAACGGTTGTCACTTTTTCGCATTAAAACTACCCACAAAAGATAAAGCATCTGAATCTACCACCGCATGAAATGTGTTCAAATTCATTCGGACGAATTCAAGTCGACAGGTAGTTTTTATCGACGATCATTCGTTTCATATTCCGTTCTAACCTATTGCTCTATCTCGTTCGCTTGAACTAATTTCAGTTTTAGTTCATAAAGAAACGCAATCGAGCCCATTATGTGTTAAAATCTTTTGATACGGTCTACCGTTAAATTCTTTTTTAATGATATTAGAATGAGAAAAAGTTTTGTTAAAAAAATTAAGATACGTTTGTAACGAGTATACATATGTCACGTTCTCGCTCACGTTATGCCCTTGTGAGTAATCTGTGCCTCGTGCGCCCTTTTTGCCCCGTTTGCGCTCCGAAACCAGTATTAATTAACGCGTCGTCAATCTCCGTCTCCATTGTGTCCATCCTTTTAGCGCCAAAATAACCCTTTATTCGCGTTCTGAGGACATTTTGTTTGATTGATAACATCTGACAATATTATAACCAATTGTCGACACACGAGCGTATTATATTGGTTCGATGGGGTTTCTGTGTCCATGGTTATCCAGTTTCACTACTATAGATCAAAAGCTTTCTGAGTGAGCAAAGAGCAATGAGTGATCGACGCTATCAGTCATATTATGATATCCTGATGATAGCGAATTTAGCCGATCACGGAGATTTATCAGGACTAGGCACACACTTTTTTGAATCAGCAAGGATATTTATAGTAAAGATACATATTATAGAAATACATATTTATTTTTATTTTTTATATCACTGCTATGAATCACTGCTGATGTGATATATCACTGCTATGAATAAATCTTCGAACAGTTATATATACATATATATTGGTTTTAATAATTTTGTTACCCACTTTGGGTGAAACATAAACAAAATTTCTTCGAAATATCTGCAACGTACAGTATTTTGCTACTTGTGTATCACAACTTCATAACGATGAAACCACTGTTTTACTTTCCTGGCAGAGAAAAGTATCGTAAACGCACTTCTCGGTATCTGTTTGTCTGTATCTGTGTGTATTCCTCGACGATAGCGCCCAGACGCTTCATCCGATTGAGCTGAAATTTGGCATGCAGGCTCTCATTTAGTCATGGCGAGAGTTGAAAAGATGTAGTGGTTGAAATCGGGGGGCGCGATAGTCATACTTTAATATCGAAATATTGCACTTACAGGCTTGAAATTCGGTTGACAGATGCGTCGTAGGGCCAAAACCACATTGTTAAATTTTGTTGGCAATATGTTTTATACAAGCGACACATAAAAAAACCGTCATACATTTAATCAAATAATAATGTCGAGCCACCCAAGGCTAACGCCCGAGGCTAACGACAAACGAACCATATTGGAAAATAGCCATTTCAATACCACGGAAATACCACAGAAATACTATACTAGATTTATTATCTTAATCATTCACTATCGGGGGAGGGGGGAAGGGGGGGGGGGGGGAGCTGTCGATTAGGGGGGGGGGGGGGTTCTATCCCACCTTATTACGAGTGCTTTAACTTTGAAGATGTTAGACCAAGTACCTACTTAAGATGTATAAAATTCCGGACGAAAATATTCTCCTTCTCCCGATATTCTCCTTCTTCCGTGGGTTCCTATCTTGCCTTATCCTAAGCTTTAATAGATACCCAAGTGCTAAGGATGCAAAAGGGGTTTTGGAGGGTGTTTAGGGGGGAGGTTTGGGGGGTTGGGGTTTGGAAGATTAGGGTTTGGGAAGGAAGGGTTTGTTTGAAGTTAGGAGGGTTTATAGGAGGAAGGGGGTGTTCGGGAAGTTAGGTTGGTTAGGGTGGAAAAGTTGAGGGGGTTGTGAGAGGGTTGGGGTCGCCAAAGTCTTAAGGTGACAACCGATTTTTTGTGACGTTTTTTAATAACCTATACGCAGATAACAGAATATGATATGCAGTTAACAGACAACTCTTATGATTTATTTCTTCTTATAATATAGCTATTTCCGTTGCCTTCTACGAAGGACACTGAATAATTCATGTTATCGATTTTTCTTTCAATCATACATTCTTTATCAACTTTCTCAGACGAGAGATCCATAGTAAAAAATACAAGAGCGGGTCATAAACAATGCATCAACTTTGTGATTGCGTCCCGGAGTGTCATGCAAATATTCCCAAGTTTACGACGGTGGCGGTGCGGGGATGAAGTTTGACGATTCGGTTCTAGTAGGCAGAACCAAGCCATGCACAGTACGCTAGATGTAAAGATACCGGAGACGCCGTTCACATAACTCGGAAAGTTATTCCATCGAGTTATAATAGGAATAATATGAAAAAATCATTTGTGTCTTCCTAACACCTTTCCGGAAAGTAGCCAGGGAGCTATTTCATCTGAATATTCATTTCATAAATAAAGTCGATAAGCAGTTCGCGAAAATTCCTGGTAATATGCGACGCAACGCAATGAAATTTGAATTTTTAAATCACATTCAATTTAAATATCAAATTGAATCCATGGAAGTAATACAATTTAAAAACCAAGATAACTAGCCTATGAAATAAAAAAGTTTTTGACGTAGGTAGGTACTAAACTTAATCATACACTCAACTTTTTTAAACCGTCATCAAACTTATGGAAAAATTAAGCTTACCGAACTCTCCTATTTTTTTGTTTTTTTTTTTTGGGTGCGTGTTTTTGAGGCCTGTAAAATTAAATATAATATTATTGCACAAGATGTCGAAGTTGTTCATGTAACTGCAAAAAGAAAATGCTCATAAAACAAGAAAAATAGAAATAAATAGAAAATCGCTGAATTTTTCAAAATCGAATTCAAATCATAGTTTCTTTATTAAAACTATAAACGTATATTTATTTTAGCTAGGAATCCATCCTAACTAGGCCTCGTCTGTACTAAGGTAGGCCTAATGTAATTGAAGTAGTATGGTTTACTTAACTTGCGGTATCTTTTCTTTATATATTGTGCATAGCAAGTCATAAATAAAAGTAATTTATTATATTTAAGTAGATAAATATATATATACATATCGTAAGATATGAAACTTAAATATATACATACTTATAAATATACAAACACTTATACATATATAATTTATAGATATATTAAATAATCCTATTTAGATTTGAAAATTCGTTCGTTATTTTAGTATAATATACTAAATATACGTGGAATATGTTATTATACGTGGGAGGTATAAATAAGCATGTTCCAGGGTGCTCTACCTCGCTGCTTTGGCTTGACACTACTCTTTGAGACCCCTATTATAATGGTGGATCCCTTCCTAAGTTTGTATAATTTACATAAATGAATTCATAACTCGAACATTACGGATACCATAATAAACCTTGACGAGTTTGGATTTTGATTTCCATTAACCAAGGGTCAGTTAGTCGAAGTGGAGCCGGAAGTAATCCGAGCGCGAATAATGTACTTCCTGGTAGCCAGTGAGTTTATGATAATTTACCCTATCTATGGCGTAGGGCACACTAAAGAAATATTTCTACGAAAATGCTCTGAAAACACAAGTCAATCTTTGAGAAAAATCAACGCGTAAGGCTTATATTGAATTTGCAGTATTCTATATGCCGAGGTCCGGAGTTGACCGCTTATCATTTCATCAGTTTGTACGTAAATTAATTTATTTTGTAGTTACGATCAAACGCGATTTGCTATATTCTTCAAATTTGGCACTAATATTCCTTGAAGTTAATAAAATCGACGTATGACTTCAATGAATGACTTCAAGGAACATTTATTAAACAAAAGCTGCAATCCTCATATGCTTTCTATAAGCTGGGTGATTTTTTTGAGCATGCCAATTCTTTCAAATGGGAATTACATTAATATGTAACTTTGAGGTACCTCATTTTAGTTTATATTGTTTAATAATAATATTATGAATTTAATATGTAGATTACAATGTTTAACGTAACATACCTGACCATATACATACGTTGTTTTTTTCCAATTTTGTTTTGATACTTCGCTATTGTGGGATTATTTTTTGTATAGAGTGACTAATAATTATTTATTTTATATGTATACTTATGTAACATGGATTCAGCTCATTTTTTAAAAATATTTTTCGTCTGTCGTGTAAAGCCGACTTTAGTCAACGCTATTGTCAAATTAATATTTCCGCTTTAATAGTTTTATATCTACATATATTAATATATTACTAGCAACTGACGAATTCTTATATGCGATAATTAGCTTTAATTGATATTTCATGCTTTTATTGTATATTCTGAATAAATAAATTGAATACTGAAATACAGAAGTCAAATTGGAAGTCGAACAACTCGTTTGGTCGTACAAGCAAACATACGAAATGTCATACGGTCGTCTCCGGCCTAGTTGAAACAGTAACCTTGCTCCGCTACGCTAGTTCAAAATTCGACTGTGAAGGCTCACGGCGACCTGCGTTTGCAATTTGATTTTTAAATGGAATAAAATTGGATATTGGCGCGTTCGATTTTCAAATTTTCATTGCGTTGCGTCGCATTTTAATAGGAATTTTCGCCAACTGCTGATCGACTTTATTTATAAAATAATTATTCTGATAAATTAAGTCCCTGGCTACTTGCCGGGAAAGTCTTGGGGCGACACGACCGATTTTTGTGCTATGTCTTTTAACTTTGGGTTGCGCGAATTATTCCCCTCCCCGTAATTTCTAATATGGACAACCATAACGCAGACGAATGGGAGTGTTGCTACTTGCTCTAGACCGCGGTTTCTCAATTTTATATCCCCCACGTATCCTTATCAAATTGCCCAGACAAGTGCAAGCCCCTATAAAAAATCTATCTATAGCAGAGAGTAATACTTTTTATGTAAGTAACTGAAAATACAGTGATAAAAGCAATAACATGTTGGTGGGTTGTTTCTTGTCCCCAATTTAGACTTTTTAGGCGAAATTTTGGTCAATTTCAATCTTAATTCTGATTCAGGATCAAAATGATTTCTGAATTTCGTTTTTATTATTCCCAGGTGTGAAAACCTTCTCTCACATAAGTAGTTGTCACGGATGGCAAAACGTGATTCACCGTTTTGGGTGAGTTCGGGATATTTTTCCTGTTCTGCTGCACAAATATCAATTAAAGATATCTTTTTAGTTGGGTCTGTGGACATTTCTAGAAATAATTCCTGTCGCGCCATCATTGTGTGTCGCTAGTCAGTCATTCGCCAATCTTGTCACGATCGCGTAAATCTTGTCGCGGACCCCCTACGATCAACTGCCGAACCCTTAGGGGTTCGCGTACCCCACGTTGAGAAACGCTGCCCTAGACAATTGCGGTACTTTCGAACACCGCGAAGGAGCCGAGCAATTGTAACCAAAAGAAATCGGTTAAAGTACAATGTGTGGAGCCAATTGTGCGATGTTAATTTTGGCAATAGTCTAGCATAAAACAAAGTTCGTTGCTTTATCTATTCGCTGTGAAAAAAACTAGCAATAACTTTCTCCCCGCAGCCAAATTAAGCCGCGAGACACAAAACGATAAAGGCTAAATTGCCCAGTTAGCCATGATGCGTTGTCTGCCAGTAATTTGGTAAATCGTTGTTTCGTCTCGTTTATGGCAGCTGCCAAAGTCAGATAAATTGGCAGGAGAAAATCAAGTGGTCATCGGCTGTACACCGTAAGGGATAAGGGTGATTTCACACGACAATGAGAGTAGCAACATTTTCGTTTTTTTAAGCTTTATGCTACATTTTTTATCTAAGGTTACACAAGGAAAAAATAATTACTTTTTAATTGGATAAAGCCACGAATCGATTCATCCCAATCTCATTCAATCACCGCTGCACATCACACATCTAACTACCGAGGCTTATGCCTATGCCCAGACGTGCAATTTACGACTTATTTAAGATTGCGAGCATTTGCGAGCGTGATTGCTATTTAATAAGCAGTTTATTACTAGAGATTTGTTATTCAGTAATATTACGTAGATATTTTTAGAAATATAACTAAAATATTTACAGTATAGCTATACTAATATTATATTAAAAATATTTAAAGTTTGTGTGTAGGAGATAATCTCCGAAACTACTCATCCGATTATAATTTCAAATTCTTTCACTAATGGAAAGCCACATTATCGACGAATACCATCCTACTAATATTATACACGCGAAAGTTTGTATGTATGTATGGATGTTTGTTACTCTTTCACGCAAAAACTACTCAATGGATTCTTATGAAACTTTACAATAATATAGCTTTTACATCAGAATAACACATAGGCTATAATTTATAAAGATATATGGTTTTCTATCATCATTATCACAATTTTCCATCACCACGCGGGTGAAACCGCTGGGTGCAGCTAGTAGGCTATATTTTATTGTGATAAATATAGGTTTTCAATACGAATTCAGGATATTTGTAAATCAAAATGGAGAAAATGTGCTGGTGAGTTGCTTTATCGGCGTGCGCTGACGAAACACTTTGATACATGTAGAAATAATGTATCACAAAAATGTCGGCCATAAAGAGATTTATTATACTACATATCTATTATAGTAATGTTATAAAGAAGAAAAGTTTGTAGGTTTGTATATAGGAGGTAATCTACGAAACTACCCGACAAGCACAAAAGCTATATAAGAAGTGCCGAATATAGTTTTAAGCTGATTAAAAGTCATGTAAAGGCGTTCAGATTCTCAGCTTTGTGCAGGTGTCATTTGAAGCAATTTAACTTATATTATTTTTTAGTCATATAATTTTGTCGTAAAGGCCTTTTAGTCGAATAAGGGTTGTATAATCGCTATAAATCATACTAATTTATGACCATTTTATAACTAACAGCCGTATAGTTGTCGAATAAATAACCTTTATAAAACAAACAAAACAAAAGCTACACATTACCATTAGTTATTACAAGATTTACTCTTATACAGTGTATAGTCTAATTGAGGCTTATATGACCTTACTTACGCATCTTATATTTTTATAAAGGTTATACATAATAAAGTTGCAGGTGCCTTATAAGCAAAGTGGCCCTTTTTTCTCGAATCTTTGTAACCTTAATTTTTTGTATTATATTTTTAATGGTATTTTAAGTCATAAAAGGACACGTATTATAGGTAAATCTTATTTCAAAGTGTGTGAACAATGCCCAGCAAGTGTTCTTTTTTACTACGAAAAATTAAATTAATTTACAAAAAAACTTTAAACCATAATTATGAATTAAAATATTAATATTTTTAAGGCGCGTTACGCTTCACTTAGTGCCATGTCATGTTTAATAGATTCAGCAAAGAGGCATCAAATTGTGTGCGAAATACAGAACAGGTGCGGAATACAGAAACATGGATTTTCAGCTACGACTGCAAGAAACCTCAATCGAGTATTTGGGTATTTCAAAATGAGCCGAACCCAACCAAAGCGCAAAGCGGATGATCTATTCTTTTTTTGGGAAAACTGGACACGTGGCTAGGGGAGAGGCGTGCAAGATGGATATATTAAGAACAAACTGGTGTAAATATAATTAATCATTACATTTATCTTAAACATTTAATCTAAAACAATCGTTGACATGGTAACGTATCATTGGCAAACATAGAAATCAGGTAATGTTAAAAAGAAAAATATATTTTTTTAAGAATAATAAAAAGGTGGGAACTATACAACTTGCCCAACCAGGGCGGGTAAAATGGATCACAAAGTCGGGTAAGATGGATAATATTCCTTTTTAGTCATTGCACTAGTCGCAAAAGTATGAGCCATAGTCCAGATAGGAGGAGAAGAGTTCATGTCAAATTCTTTCACCTTCTTCTATCCAGTCTTCTGTCAAGGGTGTTTGGTAATATGCCCGTAATTTAGGCAGTTTAGCTTTATTTTATCCCGAATGTATATAACAGTTTTTCCAAAACGACTTATTTCAGTATTTTAGAGAGCCTATTTACTGCGTAAACAAAGTTGTAAAAAATGCAAAACCCCATTGGACAGCATTGTTTCCTTAAAACCTCTTTTATATGAGGGACTTTACCTACCAGGTTTCACATCTATATACAACAAAAAGAATTGATATTTTTTAATTTTTCACTGTAATTTCACATGACTTCCATTTTATTTGACATGGCGAACGCATTTTTAGCTTATATTATTGTACAATATTCTATTTGACAAATCGACACAAATGATCGTCGTGTGACAATAGCCTTTTAGGCTTCGGCCAATACCAGGGGGGAAAATATCGCTTTAATTAAACGATTTAACGATCGAAGTCGATTATTGGCACTTGTAAGTGTCTCGAGTTGGTGACCGCCCGTAGTTTTGCACTTTTTCATCTTTGAACGCCTTTACTATAGAATATGGTAGGTAGCTATTTGATACTAGTGTACGATGTTCGGGCAGCGCTACCCTCAAATTTGAATGACAAAACAATGCTATCTGTGTAAGATGTTTTTGGTAAAAAATAGTTCGGTATTTTTCCAAATCATATAGCGATAAACTAGCTAAAAACTTGTTAATAGATTCAGAATTAATGTTGGATTTCCGTCTTGAATTTAATATAGGTTTGATAATAAAATGATCACAATAAAATACAAAATCATTTAAAAATATAATTTGTCGGAAATTTATGGAAGTAGCATGTACTTGAGATGTTTTTACAAAATATTGCAATTTAGGATTTTGTCGTTTCGTTGTAACAAACGAAGCGATGCGACGTCTTGGCTGGAGGGCTCGCCCTGATATTGAAAGTTATAATGTTTACTATCAAAGCGCAAGCCAGTAAACGAGGATTATGGAAATGGATTAGGAAATGACTTCAAAATACACTGCAACCATCAGTCGCATCCTTTTTAACACGCTTTTATTAGGTCGACCTGTATGTAACTATGTAATGGAATCTAAGGTAACTAATTTAAGCATCTTCCAAGGATCGTAGCGTCATGAAAATTGGTAGCTGTATGTAGTTCTGATGACAATACAATAATATAGTACCGTCGAACTGATCTGATGATGGAGTCGGAAGATATGAACTGGAACTTCTTGATGGAACATCGTATCATAGCTGTGTTTGGACTTGTTAGAAAAGTCTTGGAATGAACTTTGACCACGATTAAGTTTCAAGGTCTGATGATGAAGCCGGAAGATAGGCACTGGCATTCCATGATGGAATATCGTATCATAACCGTGTGTATGTGAATATCGTATCATAGCCCAAAAGCGTGTTTTTAGTGTTTTTTTAAAACTATTAATTTATTATAATGTATTCAGTATTCAGTATTCAGTATTCAGCTTATTTATTCAGAATATACAATAACAGCATGAATTAGGAATTAAAGCTAATTATCGCATATTAGAATTCGTCAGTTTATATGTAGATATAAAACTATTTAAGCATAAATATTAATTTAACAATAGCATTGACTAAAGTCGGCTTTACACGACAGACAAATATTTTTTAAAAAAAAAAATAATAGAGCTGAATCCATGTACATGAGTATACATATAAAATAGATTATTATTATAAGAATATTAATAGTCATCAAGCACTTTATACAAAAAATAATCACACAATTGGAAGTATCGAAACAAAATTGGAAAAAAACAACGTATGTATATGATCAGGTATGTTACATTACACATTGTAATCTACATATTAAATATTAAATTCATAATATTATAATTAAATAATAAAAACTAAAATGAGGTACCTGAAAGTTACATATTAATGTTATTCCCATTTCAAAGAATTGGCATGCTCAAAAAAATCACCCAGCTTATAGAAAGCATGTGTGGATTGCAGCTTTTGTTTTATAAATCTTTTAAACGCCTTTGTTTCCATCTTCCTTGTGGAGAGTGGTAGCTGGTTAAAGAGCTTATAGCTCAAATATCCAAAGGACTTTTGTGTCTGCGTAAGGCGTACTTTAGGCAGGATAACGTCATCACGTCTGCGTGTATTGTGGGAGTGCATTTTCCCGTTTACCTATTGTTCGTTAATATTTGATTTAGCATATAGTAGACATTGTAAAATATATTCAGACGTAAAAGTCAGTATTTTGTACTTAAGAAAATATGGTTCGCAGTGCGTGTCACGGGATACTCCTGCAATTGCTCTCAATGCACTTTTCTGTAAAATGAAAACCCTAGAACTGTCTGTGGCATTCCCCCATATCAGTATACCATAAGTCATTTTAGAATGGAAACAGGCATGATACGCAGTTATTGCAGCGATTTCACCAGCTAAGAATTTAATCTTTTTTATTGCATATATTGCCGAAGAAAGCGCACTACATAGTTCAATAATATGGATGTTCCAGCTAAGATGATGATCGATCATGATACCTAGGAACTTTGTCGATTTGCTTAATTCTAGAGTACTGTTGTTTAGAGTTATATTGAATGGTATAGCAGACGATTTATATTTTGAGGAGAAGTGCATAGTTACGGTTTTTTTGCATTAAGCAAGAGATTATTCTCTGTGAACCATGAACTTGCTAGGTTTAACGCATGATGACAGTTCGACGGTACTATATTATTGTATTGTCATCAGAACTACATACAGCTACCAATGATACATGCTAGTTTTACATTGTATCGTATTTATTAAAGATAACCACAATATATCTATCTACGAAGGAAATCGATTAGGCTGTGTTCGCACAAAACGACGTAACTTGGATTGAAGCGTTTTTAACATGCTTTTATTAGCTTGACCTGTATGAATGAATCTATCAATTAGAGGAATTTTGCAAGTCAAATTTCAACCTTTTCTGATAGTCGTATCAACATGAAACTTGGCAATTGTGTGTAGTTCTGATGTCAAACAATAATATGGTACAATTGCGCTGATCTGATGATGAAGGCGGAAGGTAGTCATAGGAGCTGCAAACCGAAAAAAAGTATTCGAGCCGTGTTTGGGCTTGTGGGAATCTGCTTGAGATGTACTCTAGCCACGAATGATTTTCAGGGTTTAATCATGGAGCCGGAAGGATGGCACTGGAATTCAATAACGGAACAACGTATCTTAGCAGTGTTTAGGCGTGTTGGAATCGGCTTGAGATATACTCTGGTCATGAATGATTTCTAGGGTCTGCTGATAGAGCCGGAAGGTGGCGTTGGAATTCCATAACGGAACAACGTATCTTTACAGTGTTAGGTTTTTGGAATCGTCTAGAGTTGTACTCTGGTCATGAATGGTTTTCAGGGTCTGATGACAGAGTCAAAAGGTAGGCACTGGAACTCAATAACGGAACAATGAATGATTAACTTGTTAGGGTTAGTAGGAATAGAATAGAATAGAATATAATAGAATACCTTTATTGTGCTATTAAAACATAACTTAATGAATATTACACTGGTTTTATAAAAAAAGACAATTTATGCACAAATGGCGGACTTATCGCTATAGCGATATCTTACAGTCAAAAGAAACGTCTTGAGATGTACTCTTATAATAAATGACAATATTGTGATAAGAATAACAGTACTTTTTAGTCTTATCACGCTTTGTGATAACACTAAAAAGTAAAAAATAAAATAATATTTTGAAACATAAAAAAACACGCTTTAGTAAGTACTACACTAAAAAACAAGAAATTATATATTAAAATAATATATATTAAAATAAATAAAATTAACCACTCTCTTATCACTGTTATCCGCAGTGTAAGTCGTGTTTGTAATAAACTGTATTATTGAAGTGTAAAAGTGTGGAGCGCTTTTTCTTCAAATCAAATCTTTCTCAGTGAAATGTTTCCAAAAAGCATTGTTATGAAATATATTAAAACTAAACAAATGCTAGAATTCACATGAAAATAAAATAAATCTGAAATCTGATCGTAGAGTTAGTAGACCTACAGAAATACAGTGGTAGAAGGAAAAGAATTCCGAGTCTAATCCGAGAGAGTGCATTGTTTTCGGCTTCAGTATTCGCTCTACTGAACAGTTTAATGAGACTTGGCAGAATCACCTACAGTGCGCTATAAATACTTGAACTAAATGATTCCCCGGTGCATTCATGTGGCATTTTGCTACACTAACAATCACAATATTCGGTCAAACAAATTTGGTGTGGTATTAAACAGGAAATAATATCAAGGAAACGCATAGATCTCCCATTCTATTAATATAGTTAGTTTACGGATATACTTTGGCGCCACTAGCTGGCTGCAAGGTGGCCTTAGATCAAGGACGGTACACTTACCGCCCTGACAAAGTCCGTGCTGTTATTCGCGAGGTATATAGCCTCTTAGTGGCTCGTGCCAACAAGGGTTTGACAGTACCCTCCAAACCCCTAATATAGTTTGTGCGGGATGGCTCTAAAGGCAAAAAACATTTCACTACAAAACCTTTCTCAATAATCGAGAAAGCTTCAGATTGGATTCTGGAGGTCGATTCGGTCTCTAAGCAGTATAAATTCCCTGAAAGTCTCGGATGCACAGCCCTGCGTCCAGATATAACTCTTTACTCTCTATCTCGGAAGATGGCCCTTATCGTAGAATTAACTGTTCCATGGGAATCAAAAATCCCAAAAGACCACGAGTACAAATTCAATAAATGCCATGATCTCGCAAATGCCGTCACCAGGAACGGCTTCACTGTTCACCTTCGCGCGGTGGAAGTTGGCGCTCGTGGCTTGCCAGCTAATTCTCTGTTTCACCTTTTTAAAGATCTTGGTCTGTCAAGGAAAATAATCAACTTCTTCTTAGAAAAATTATCTAAAACCGCGATTTCCGCATCTCAAATTCTATGGCTTCGAAGGAGGGAGTGAATGGGTGGTAAGGTGCACGCTCACATGTGGCAAGACAGCTGTCCTAAACCTATCACAGCCGGTCCTAGTCCGGAATCCACTGCTCGCCCCCCAGAAGTGTAATAACACTATATGATGTGCCCGACTTCGGTCGGTGAATTCCATGGCAGCTCCTTTTGTATTTTATTTTTTTTATACATATTTCATATTGATTGATTTATAAATAGGATAGAAAACGAATTTACCGCGTGAAATTTGTAGGACCCGACGTTTCGGTGACGTTGCAGCCGCCGTTGTCTAGGGTAGACTGAAGAGCTGTCAGTCCGTTGTTTTGCGGGTAGGCCGCAAACCGCTGCCGCCACTGCGTAGGTTATAACGAACGGTGGTTGGGGGCCGGGCTCGGAGCGCGGGAATTTTTAAAATCCGTCTTGCACACAACACTCACTGTATCCTGTTTTACGTCTTTGCGTTCGGCGTTCGGCGGCGGGAACATTTTAAGAAGAGGGTTCCACGTAGAAGAGAGTTTGTAGCCGTCATCTCTATTGAAGTTCGGAGTTCTTCTTATTTCAATGGCTTCCCGGATCATGCGAGGAAAGTAGAATTGTTCCTTGGATAGAACAATGGGATTTTGAAACTGCATCCAGTGGTTACTTCCGCTATCCAATATATGTTCGCAGATCGCCGATTTTTCTCGCTGAACGTTTTTAACAGCTTTGATGTATTCTGTCAGTCGCGTGGCTATGGGCCGTTTCGTTTGTCCAACGTAGGCTAGACCGCAGCTGCATTCGACTTTATACACACCCGGGGTTTGCAGTGGTATTACATCCTTTACAGGCCTCAAAAATCGAGCTATATTTTGGGTCGGTTTGAAGATCGTTTTTATATCGAATCTGTTTAGCATCTTACTTATTCGATCAGTCACGCCCTTGACGTATGGTAAGAATGCTCTTGATCTGCTCGGTTTTTGAGTTTCGTCCGTATTAGATCGTGTGCGTGTCTCGTGATATTTTCCGTATCCATTTTTCCTAAGGACATCATTGACATGTTCCATCTCCTTCGGAAAATGCTCAGTGTCGCATAGATCGCGTGCTCGATTCACGAGCGACGTTTGCACTGAACGTAGATGGTAGGGATGATGGGAGCGTGTTAGGAGCGGACAAACTCACGGCTCAACACCCATCCGGCAGCCTCCCCGCAGAAAAGCTAGTCCGGGTAGGATACTGGCCTGCGGGCCAGATCCCCTAGGAATCGCTCTTCGGGCGTTCCTGGACGGTTTGTGCACCATGCGGCGATAGGCAATCGATAGTGCATTCTTACCGACAGCCGGGGGAGTCTGGAAACAGTACTGACTCCTCTATAGGAGCGGAGGTAGTTGTTTACCTTACGGCAACTGCTCTTAAACTGACCAATCGGCTACCCGATACCAGGTGAAGAGCCGGGCAAAGGATGCCGTGGTCCGCGATGGATTCGGTAGACACCGTATCACTGCTACGTAAGGGAGAGGACCGCGCAAGCGACCTCGAATGTGTAATTAGTCGGGAGACCGGAGTAATCTGGTTGCAACTGGGCGCGAGTGTCGGCCCGCTAGGTGACTAAAGCTTCTGCTCACCTCACGGGAGACAGAACGATCTAATATCGTTAAAACTTCCTGGGGTGACTGGTTCTCCCGTTATAATTGACAGCTCTAAATGTCCTAATAGCAGGGAGCCCTGTATAGTTAAGACCTAATGATCCATAGAGTCGACCGAACACACGGGTCAGTCGCCATCCGGTAGCCTCCAAATAGAAGTACGAGCCCAGGTAGGACTGCCCTGCGGGACAGTTTCTTCTGTGAATCGTTCTTCGGGCGTTAGCTAATCGACTGTGCATACCGATTGATAACCGGGGGCGTCTGGAAACGGCTTTGTTTCGTCTAGAGCATGGGTGGTTGTCTCACGGCAACTGCTCATGAAACAATAAATCGGCCACCCTATCCCGAGTGCTAGGCGGGCAATGGACGCCGTAGTCCGCAAATCACCGCTACGTAAGGGAGAGGACCGCACAAGCGACCTCGAACTCGTAACCAGTCAGGAGGCCGGAGAAATCTGTCCGAAACTGGTAGTAATGGCGCGAGGCCGCCCGCTGCATGCACACCCGGTGTATCGCGGTAAGGCGTTGGCTTCTAAAGGGCCAGTTGCGTATCTAGACAGTGAACTGTTTCGTCCCAAACTATTGTACGCCCACATTACAGAGACAAAAGGATCAATACCGTTAAAACTTCCTGAGGTGACGGGTTCGCCCGTTGTAGTCGACACCTCTAAGCGCCCTACCAGCAGGTATCTAACTGTTCCGTGAAGCTTGAGCCTGGTGACCTATTTGTTATTATTTGTCAGTTCAACTCACGGTTCAACTCCCATGCGGTAGTCTCCTCCAAGAAGGCCTAACCTGGAAAGAAGACCTTTGAACCCTGCCACGGCTGTGTCGTGGACAGGTGATCGGTTGTTTTAATTTGGGCGCTGCTCGGCGGCTTGCGCATCGACTATGAACACCGGCGAATAACCGTGAGTGTCTGGAATCGTACGTTTCCTAAGCAGCGAGGGTATTTTTTGACCTGATCCACCATTGAAACGTCATTGGCCACCCAATCGCGTGTAATATTTATTAAATCAGATTTAAAAAATCAGAAGTCTTTGTGGTTTTGCGGCAGCCAAATCAGTATACTTTGCGTATTTTAACTCATTAATGACTTATGGACTACTATTTTGGGGAAATGCTGCAACCAGTAAAAGAATCTTTCTTTTGCAAAAGAGAGCACTGCGCAGCATGTATCAGGTAACGACTACGACCTCATGCAAAGAATATGTTCATCAAGGCAAGGGTAATGACTATGTATTCGGCGTTCATATACCAGTGTTTAATGTATGCTAGACAGCACCTAGCAGAAACACCAATTAATGCAGACATTCACTCGCATCATACCCGCGGTACCTCCCTTTTATGCGTACCCCGAGTACGACTGGCAAAAGTACAGAAAAGCTACTTGTACCTTAGCATTAAATTCTATAATCTACTCCCTACAACATTTAAACAGCTGGTGGACATAACATTAAAAAAAACATTAAGGAGATGCTGATAGGTCACCCTTTCTATAATCTGGCCGAATATGAGGGCCATGCTTTTTCAAATATTGTGCCCATTTAAATTATGTACTTAAAAAAGTAGAGCTTTATTGTCTGATTATTTTATATGGTCTTATATCTGTACTTTTAGTTTAAAATGCATAACGTAGATTTAATTTGATTATTTTACATTTTACTGACAATTTGAATATTACGATAAATAATTTTACTAAGTATATTTTCGAATTACTAACTACTTCAAATATTAGGCTTCTATTTTGATTATTTATATTTATAGTTTGACAATCTAGTAGTTAATTCTTGACTACCTATGTATGTTCAGTAGAGAGTAGTAACGAAACTTACTACATAACCCAATTATTTTGACACGTCTAAGAACGGTCTTTAGCCGTCAATTGGACACGATGAAACTGTAATGTAATATAATGTAATGTAATATTAACGGGCAAAGGGCGCCTCGGTCCGCGATAAATATGAAGTTAATTACAGCTAACATCATGTAGTGGCCGCGTATGCGACTTCGAATCCGCGACCAGACTGGAGGACAGAAAAATCCGTCCAAATCTGGTAGCGGGTTCACTTCTTAGTGCCTCACAATAAGGCGTTGGAGTCTCACGGGCTTGTTAGCGTAGTTAGACGGTAAACTGTGTTGTCCCAAGTCTCTGCGTTCACTCCATGGGAGAAAGAATAATCTAATAGCGTTATAACTTTCTGGGGGGGCGGGTCCACCCGTAGTAGTTGACAACTCTGTAGTATTCTACTCGCATATTGAAGATCTACAGTGTCTACTCAAGGTTAATACCGCTTGCACAAATAACGGACCGGTGGAATAGAGGTTAGGTCGTCTGATCTTACATTGTAAGGTTCGATTCCCGGCTGCGTCACCATTTCCCGTTGGGATCAAATTAACGGAATTACATTTTCAATTCTGTCGATGGAATATGAGTAAATGGACCCTTGGGCGAATGGGTGTTAATGGGGGATTTAGATTTACAGAAGATATGTAGCTCCGCAATACCTGAACGGTCAGTGTTTAATATTCAATTGATGAATCGAGTGGGGGAAAATATAGAAGTACTCAGTACCATCAAAACACGAATAATACATAACTGAGACGAGAAAGTGACCGCTAGTCATCTGGCGAAATTTTTCTTCTGTAACCACGGCCGTTATTAATAAGGCCACTTACAGCGCCAGGATTAAATTATTACAAAAGAGATTCAGTTCACAATAGAAGATATCGTATAAAGCTTTAATATATTGGTGCGATAGTGAAGGTTGTTTCTGGCAATAACACCGAGAATAATAATATATTTTATATTATGTTGGAATTTTTATTATTTTAAGCTGAATGAATAATTTATTTCTATATTTAGTATTTAAATTATATTTGCTTACACATTCTATTTCATTGACTGAAAAAAAAATCAGTTGATCTCATTTCTTTTACATACATACTTCCAAATAACAACTTACTCGTATTTATTTCATGTTTGACTGTTTTAACATTAGGAATTTGTAATTTATAAGCGAAAACGTATTTATTAAACGTACGAAAAACGTATATACGACCGTAATTAATGAGGCCACCAATAGCACCAGTTTTAATTTATTACAAAAGATATTCAGTTCACAATAAAAGATAATAATATGGTATAAAGGTTTAATTTTTATTTTATTATTTTTTTTTATTTCAAACCAGTTGATAGGAATTCCTACACTTGGTTATGTCAAAACTAATACAAATAATAAGTATAATATTTAAATAAATACCTGTTAAGGTATAAGATATGAACGTCGGTATTGCAAGGTATGAACGTTGAACATCCAAGCGCAGATTTTCTAGGTTATATAGAGAAAACAACATTTTCCAATATTTTCAATCAAAATTCTTACATAATTTCGTAAAATTTTTATGTGTACAATAGTACTAAATAATCAAACAAATATTGGATAATTTCACAAATTATCATACGGGAAGATACTTTAAAGAAAAAACACAAATATGAACAAATCAGTAATAATAATTATAGTCATTAGCCAATAGTTAGAAGAAAAAAAACGCAATTGTAAAATAGTCAATAACAGAAAGAATAAGGAATAATAATAGTCAAGTAGGTCAATAGAGCTGCGAAAAATTGATATTGTCGAAATCCTCAATGCTATAAATGGGGTTTTTAGTCAAAATACCCTGTACCTTTTTCTTAAAGTGAACCTCCCCAAGGCCCCTAATGTGTAATGGAAGTTTTTTGTAGAATAAGTAAGATTGGCAGAGAAAGCTATTCCGAACTTTACTCTGTCGCACCTTAAAATGACGCAAGTCCTCTTTATTTTGCTTATCATGCGAATGAATATTTGAGTTAGTTGAGGTGGTCTCGATATTTTTTCTTGTATACATGATGTTTTGGTATATATACGCGGCGTACAAAGTCATGATACCAGATTCGATGAAGTACTGCTTGCAAGATGTTAGCGAAGATATTGAGAACAGATTTCTAATCGCTCGTTTTCTATATAGATTGGCGCTATAAATAGTTTCATAATGGTGAAGGTGTTTCTGGCAATAACGAGAACATTAATACATTTCTGGCCTATTTCGAAAAAAAAATGAAAGCCTGGAAAAATAAAGACTCCCTCATAAAATAATATTGCGAGATACATTCTGGCAACGATTTCTTTGAAGGACCTTACTCCCACTCTTTTACAAATTGAGAGAAAACACTTTTCAGTGGGTCTTTCTAGGGAAGTAACATTTATAATGTACATATTTGGTTATCATGTCAAATACACAAACCTGAGCGGGAAACTTGAAAACCTGAGCGGTCTTAAAAAATCTCTAAAGAGACATTTACTCAACTCCTGAATACCCCCCTCCCCTCCCGTCTCATATGCTTGTCCTTATATTCCATTGCTCCCTTCGATATCAATGGCATACGTTAGCATACGTTTTATATTTTATACTATGATGACTATTATATGTGTATTCATTTATTACTTGTAAATTAATTTGCCCACATAAACCTTTAGTCAAAATAACCTTGGCGGCATGGCCAGAAGATATTGCCACTTGGCAATAGGCCCACCACATTTTACTCTTTTGTGTGGGCAATTAAGCTTTTCAAACAAACAATAATATTAATAAAAATATAAAAAACAACGTTTAAACACGTATTTTTTGGTCAATGCCGCCTATAAAAAAATATTGCTATATTTTTTTGGCCTCTGTCAGTCTTCAGCTCTTAGCTACCTAAGGTCTTTATAAATAAATAAGAATTAAAATAAGAAAAACGGCTTTTGTTGACAATCAACCATCAAACTACCCAGTCGGTCACGTAGTATTATATCGTCAATCTATTTAACACTAATCACTTCACATCAGTCTGTCTGTTTTAATTTCACGGTATGTAACAATGACCTAGTTTAACTGAGATATACATAGTTGTATTTTAAAAGAAAGTTTTATTTTTAATGCGGGCTCAGTTCCAACTAACTGCCAGCTACTTTGCGCATATCCTATTTTGATTTCGTCAATGTCGATTTTACAGTTTTTCTAACCTTTCATATTTTACTTTGTTTTGTGGGTATAGAAGTCGAATATTATTTCTTGAACCACTTCATTAAATTAGTGTGTAGGGTGTCCCAAGGAAAACTTTTTGATTTAAATATATTATGACAAATATTTTAAAATAATGATACTGCGTTACTACATTAAGACTAAGTATAGTTGCTTTACTTCCAAAACAAATTACAACAAAATATAAATTTAGACATTTGGTAATCTGAAATTGAATTACCGCTGTAATACAGCAGGTGGAGGCCGCGTAAGAGACAGCGGACCCGTAACCAGTCGTGAGGATGGAGGTATCCTGAAGGTTAACTCCGGACGGAGATATCATACCAATAGTATCCTAACTGCAATGGTAGTTAGGGGCTAGGCTGCCTGCTGTTTATCTTTTACGGTGCCTCTAACGGGCTTGTTAGCGGAGTTAGACCGTAGATTGTGTTGTCTCTAAGTCTTCTACGTTCATATATCGTTATACCAGCCTGGGGTGACGGGTTAGCCCGTTGTAGTCGACACCGATCTATTGTTAGTGGTAGGGAATATATTATATAATTTAATGCTAAGATATAGTAGCTTTTTTAAACAATTTCCAGTCTCATTCGGGGTACGCACAAAAGATAGCTACCGCGATAGCAGAAATACGATTTTTCCATCGTTTGATAAACTAGATCGGTTTACACGTTGTTAGAGTGAGGATAAAGCGGCATCACCGTCGATTGGTTTCATCGGATCGATGGATCACAGTGCAGGGGAAACGAAATTGAATTTACGCCTGAACAGATAAGAAAGATAGATAGAGTGTTTAGTGTCGGTGTATACTATGGAGGCGGATTGCGTCGAATTGCTTGACTGGCGTCAATCGTTCTAGCTACATTCACTATTCGGAATAAGAATGGTTATTTTTCACGTGACAAAATCTAGTTCCTTGCTATTGGGTACATACACTAAACTTTGTCGTGTATATTCCGTTTCTGTATTTGCGGGAGCTAACGGGCCCTGTTGCAGTTGGCCACTAAGACCCATATGTTCCGGGGTGGTCAAACTCACGGGTCAACACCATTCGGCGGCTTCCACGTACGAAGTGCGAGCCCGGGTAGGACTCTGGCCTGCAGGCCAGTTTTCCCCAGGAGTCAATCTTCTGCCGCACCTAGACGGATTGCGCACCGTGCGGCGTCAGCCAATCGATTGGTTATTCTGACCGACAGTCGGGGAAGTCTGTAAACAGTAGGTAAACCTACTGTCGCCTATAGAAAAAGTTAATGTTAATGGGCCCTTGCTGAGTTGGACAGGAAGACCCATTCTGTTCAGGGTTGGTCACACTCACGGGTCAATACCTATCCGACGGCCTCCACGCATGAAGTGCGAGCCTGGGTAGGACTCTGGCCTTATGGTTAGTTTTCCCTGGGAATCCACCTTCTGGCGCTCCTGGGCGGTCTGCGCACCGTGCGGCATAAGACAATCGATTGCGAACTCTGACTAACAGTCGGGGGAGTCTGGAAGCAGTACTGTCTCCTATAGAGAGCTAACGGGCCCATGATGAGGTGGCCACGATGACCCATGTGTTCAGGGTCGGTCACACTCACGGGTCAACACCCATCCGATGGCCTCCACGCATGGGGTGCGAACCTGGGTAGGAGACTGGGTCAACCAGTCTCCCCCGGGAATCAAACCTCTGGCGCTCCTGGACGGTCTGCGCACCGAGCGGCGCAAGCCAATCGATTGTGCTCTCCGCCTAACAGTCGGGGGAGTCTGGGAACTGTATTGTTTCCTATAGAGCGGGGGTGGTTGCCTACCTTACGGCGACTGCTCTTTAAATGACCATTGGCCATCCGATCCCGGTTCAGAGTCGGGCAAAGGACGCCTTGGTCCGCGATAGATTCGGTGTACACCGTTTCACCGCTTCGTAAGGGAGAGGACCGCGCAAGCGACCTCGAACTCGGAACCAATCGAGAGACCGGAGAAATCTGGTCACAATTGGAAGCAAGGGCGCGAGTGTCGGCCCGCCAGGTAACATTACTGGCTATCTCGCGGTAAAGGCGTTGGTCTCTTGCGGGTTGTGACGTAGCTAGATGTTGGAGTGTATTGTCCAAAGTCTTCTACGCTCACTGCAGGGCGACAGAACGAAAAATCGTTAAAACGTCCTGTGGTGACGGGCTCGCCCATTGTAGTTGACACCGCAAGATGTCTCCTATAGAGCGGGGGTAGTTGTCACCTTACGCCGACTGTTCTTGAAACGACCAATCGGCTACCCGATTCCGGGTGAAAGCCGGATAAAGGATGCCGTGGTCCGCGATACATTCGGTATACACCGTTTCACCGCTTCGTAAGGGAGAGGACCGCGCAAGCGATCTCAAACCCGTAACCATTCGAGAGACCGGAGTAATCTGGTTGCAACTGGAAGTAAGGGCGCGAGTGTCGGACCATTGCGTGACTAACCTGGCTATCTCGCGGTAAGGCGTTGGTCTCTTACGGGCATGTGCCGGAACTTGACGGTGGACTGTTTGTCCTAAGTTTTCTGAGCTTACCTCACGGAAGAAATAACGTGTGACGGGTATTTGTTTGTATTTGTCACCGCACCTGTTTGATTCTTTCTGGTCTTCTTTGGCGGAGATCAAAGTGCAGAGTAATTCTGAATGTTTTTAATGTTTTATTTTTGGTAAAACAGTGGCGAAAACAACATTAATATTAACTGTTTTCACTTTCGAAGCTGTACTTACCTGTATCCATCTCAAGATAAAATTTTGTAAAATAAATAGCAAAAAAACATATTAAATATGTTTCTCTTCCGAAGCTTTAAAATGTTTGCACATTCTGTAATAAAGGTTTTGTAATATTTATCTTTAGATAGCGTACGACCCCCAGGAAGTCTCTCCGCGAAACCCCAGGGGGCCGCGATCCACTGGTTGAAAAGCACTTCTCTAGACAGTCAGCTTCTCTAAGAAACGCTCAAGCAGTTGGGATTCTATCCGTTTCTTCTGACAATATACGTAAAACTATTGGCCACAAAACGCAGAGAATTATATTTCTCAACCTGCCATGTCAATTCCGCGTCACCCTTCAATTTTTTCTGTCCATTTTCTCCAAAACCTTGGTGACATTCCTGATCGTAGATCAAATGGGCAAGGCACCGCAACGTAATCGATTTAATCCAGAGAAATATTATTTGTACATAAGTAATAAGTATATTTCCGTTTATTTTTTAAACATTACGGTTAATAAAGTGATCGTCGAATTCGATGGGTTTAAGCTAGTTTTTATTTATTTCAGTTATTTCTGAAAATATTAAACAATTATTTAACCACAATGATTATGCCTCACTCCTAACTATGTAGGCAGCGCCTGTTCCAAGAAAGGCACCGATTTCACGCAATGTATGTAAATGTAATTTTATAAAAAGGACATTTTCTAATATATTAGTTTCATAAGCTGAGATCAAAATGGTTTCGACATTGTTATAGTAAAAAATAGAAAAACAGACTAAACAATCATTAGAAAGTCAAAGTAATCATTTTTAAAAATAAAAGTAGTTGATAATAATTAGAAAATAAATCCAAATACAAAATATTACGTAATGAAAAAGCTAAATTCACTGTTGTGATAAGTGGTTTATATTGTCAGAGATGTGAGGTTGTCTAAATTAAAGTTTGTACTTTGTACGCGTTGCTATTTTTCAAATGTCCTGTGGCCACGTTTGAGTTTCCGTTCTCGCTATATTAATTAGCCACCTAATGAGGCATTTTTAAAGAACCACCCGTGTCAGTGTCACTATACAATGAAAACAAGTACTCGAGCTTTAAGTAAGCACGAGTCGATGCTTGAGCATCGACTATACATTCTGATATTAAAAATGAGACGCAATATTATGTACTTACAAAGGTCAGAGAGTAAATTATCGGCACCTATGTCATTCTATGTCTTCTTTCATAGTTGTTTTATGTCAATCACTGACTTTATTTTTATTTACGTTAAAAGGCTGCCTAGAAATTGGCTTCCAAAAGAGGGAAGACAAGGAATTTTTAAAATATTGGTCATTATAATCTAACCTGGATATTTGAATATTTTGTATTTTTATTATATATTATATTTTATTTATTATTATTTTATCTTAATTACTATTTTATTTTACTTGATATTAAATTAGGAGATAATTAGTTTTAGTTTTATTATTTACTAGCTGCGCCCAGCCGTTTCACCCGCGTGGTGATGGAAAATTGTGATAATGATGATAGAAAACTATATATCTTTATAAATTATAGCCTATGTGTTATTCTGATGTCTAAGTTATATTATTGTAAAGTTTCATAACAATCCATTCAGTAGTTTTTGCGTGAAAGAGTAACAAACATCCATACATACGTACAAACTTTCGCGTTTATAATATTAGTAGAATTATAATTTTAGTATTTATTCCCTGATTTGATTTTATTCACTTAAATTTAAATTTTTCACTCCCAACTTTAATTATTTAGTCGTTTTTAATATAGGTTTGCAATTCTATTATTTTGTGCATAAACGGTCAATTTATATGTTATAATATTTTTTCAATTTAATAAAATTAAATTCATCGTGGAAAGGATATATGCCATTTTTATAAATACTGTAGTCTTTAATGTCTACCTTATAACAGATCCTGGCCTAGTTAGGAGACTAGTTTATGCGATGTAATTATTTTCTGTTTTTGATTAAAAAAAAACATATTTTTGTGCATAATCTATACTAATATTATAAAGAGGTTAATTTTGTGATGTTATAGGAAGTAATCTCTGGATCTAATAAACCGAATTCTTTTACCGAATTATTTTACCAATATAAAGCCACGTTATTTGTGAGTTTCATAGGCTATATGTTAATCCGAAAAATAAAAAGACTTTTTCGTGGTAGTCGGATTTGCAAAGTAAGCCGGAGAATAAGCGGTTGAACGAAAACGTTTCTAACTGACGCTGCCTTAACGATGAGAGATATATGATTAAGTTCTAGGGGAAAGTTGTAGAGCTTGATAATGCCTACAAAAAAGTCAGCGACAGCATATGTCTAACTTTTATATTTGAGTCACAAAAAGTAGTAATTTTTATAAAAAAAATAATTTAAATCGTTAGGTCATGTTTATTGGTCATATTATGAACAATTATGAATTCTTATCAAAATAAGTAAATTTATCATCTCAAGTGTTTAAAAAAAAGACTTTTCCCTTTTACTGCATAAATAGTTAAAGAGATAATGCGACATAGGTAAGGAACCGCGACCGTGTCGTAATCTAACTATACTAATATAAGTGTTTAAAACAAAAGACTTTTTCCTTTTACTGCATATAAATTTCCTTTTACTGGATAAATAGTTAAAGAGATAATAAGCTCACACTCACAAATAAGACACTCACAAGAAGACACTCACAAGTAACGGTATTATAGTCAAATTGGCATCCAAATACATACATACATATGCAGTAAAAATATACTCCTTCTTTTGGCAGTAAGGAAATAAATCATATCTCTCAGTACTAACCGAACCACACTCATAATTTCATCACAGGTAAAAAGTTTTACCGCCCAAAGAAGTGGGCACGGGTCAGCTAGTTTATAATAAGTTGAAATTGTTTTTTTTTGATTTTGTATTTGCAGTATGAAATGATTTAAATTAAATGAAATTATTGAACAGTTTCAGATGTATTATAAAGATATTATTTATTGTTCAGAAATAAACTTAAACATACGTTACATTACAAGTATGCATTCAATAAAGTGCTGATGTGGGAACTTAAACCTTGATTGATTATTGCTCTATCGAAAGTTTTCAGTAACGTTAAAGGAGGTTCAAGTAAAAATAGCCTCTTGGAAGTCCCTCAGATAAATCTTAATCCTGAACAAATATCTTGGTCTCATATGTTTGGCCTGCCCTGGTGCTATCCAAACATTGCATTACAGACTGATTCCTTCAGTGGTTTAAGCGCTAAGCATCACCGATAAGGAGATTAATATCCTTTGTGTCCAAAGGCGTATACTATAATTTATTATATAATATCTACTGACTGATCTAATGAATAATTTCATAAACACATTTTTAACCCGTTATTACTCTTTCAATATAAAGTTACACTAATGGTCGCGTAAAGCATATTTAACCTCAATTTCAAAAGTACCTAACATTATCTTTGACTATTCTTATTATTATCCTTGATTATTGTTATATTTCTTATTATTAAATTTTGGTTACTAATATTTAACATGATTTAGCATTCCATTTAATAAAATAAAATACAAACGGAGCTGCCATGGAATTCACCGACCGAAATCGGGCCCATAATATACAATTATTACACTTCTGGGAGGTGAACGGTGGGTTCCGGACTAACGACCGGCTGTGGTAGGTTTAGGACAGCTATCTTGCCACATGTGAGCGTTCACATTACCACCCATTCACTCCCCCTTCGAAGCCATAGAATTTGAGATGCGGAAATGCGGAGTTGATTATTTTCCTGGAGAGACCAAGACCTTTAAAAAGGTGAAACAGAGATTTAGCTGGCAGGCCACGAGCGCCAACTTCCACCGCGTGAAGGTGGACAGTGAAGCCGTTCTGGGTGACGGCATTTGCGAGATCATGGTATTTATTTAATTTGTACTCGTGGTCTTTTGGGATATTTGATTCCCATGGAACAGTTAATTCTATGATAAGGGCCATCTTCCGAGATAGAGAGTAAAGAATTATATCTGGACGCAGGGCTGTGCATCCCAGACTTTCAGGGGATTTATACTGCTTAGAGACCGAATCGACCTCCATAATCCAATCTGAAGCTTTCTCGATTATTGAGAAAGGTTTTGCCGTGAAATGTTTTTTGCATTTAGAGCCATCCCGCACAAACTGTATTGCGGGTTTGGAGGCTACTGTGGAACCCTTGTTAAGTATCCCTTGTTAAGAACCCTTGTAAAATTATTATTTATTTTCCGAATTCTACTTTAATTATCTTTTTTTCATATTCTATTTTAATATATCTATTTTCCGTATTGCACTTAATAATTGCACTAATTATTTTCTATTGTTATTATTAGTTATAACTTACGAGTATTTGTAATGATTATGGCATTATGAACGTTTTTTCTTAACTTGCCGAATATACGTACCTTAAAACTGAAAAGCTCGCTGCCTTGGAACCAGTCCTGGCACTTGGGCGGCAGCAGTACAAATAATATGCTCATATCGGCAGTGTTATTTTGTTAAAAACATGAAATAATGTAAAATGGATATGAATATTAGTAAAATTAATATGCTTTGTAAATGTGCTAATTATTTAAAAAATATATATTATCAGCGCTTTACAATATATTTATTGTTAAAATAGAAATAATCATAATCGTACTAAAGGATAATAGTACTCCCCGTTGAGTATGAGTCAACCAAATCTGGTCGCGAAACAATTATCCGTTGAGTACGTGTCGACCAAATCTGGTCGCGCGTTTTTTTCACTTCTTTGACGTTCTCATATTTATTCCTAATTATCTAATTGTTTTACAAAATGATATTTCAATATTCTATATTCGAAATTTCAATGCAATCATTGTGAAGTTGTTCTTTTTATGATTGGTGTAGTAGTTTCGTAGTTATAGTACTTTAAGTCGAGCGCCGTCTATGTCGCCGAAAATCCTGCAGATGCATCCATGAAAATACCCATTTACTCCAAGGGTTAATTAACATTTTTGCCTACATAAGAAAGAGATCAATCGATATATCTAGGAACATTTTATTCAGTAAATTCATCACATATCATGATCTAATGGTCATGACAGGACTGCTGGCTGCAATTAGCCCACGAAAATCTTACCTTCTTATCTCGTAAACTTGGGCATACATAACGTCTTATATAAGATATCGATAGACCGCCTCTGGCCGCGGAGCCAGTATCCTGAACATTAGCACTTCTCTTTAGACGTTTTTGTATGGACCGGGGAAGTTGTGCTACTATTACTCGAGTTTTTTGGCGAGACTTTGTCAAATCAACCAGACAATATGATTAAGAAACTCCCTTCTAGATATTCCGTGGTCAATTTTGGCTCATAATATTAAGGCTACGAAGTCGTACGCTGGTGCGAGGAGAGCTCTTTTCCCAGTGCTGGATTTGTAAAAAGGCCGTATAGGCCGCGGTCCAGGGGCGGAAGTCTTCAGGGAGCGCAGATTTCAGAGGACGCTCGCTTTGGTATACTTAGTAGAAGCCGTGAATATCGTGCGCGATTATGAACGTAAAACTCAAGCAAGTCACTTGTGGTTTGAGTTTTTTATCTAATAAATATTGAATCTCATTTGAGTAAATGCTTAAATATGCGACTTAACAAGACGGCAGAGACACCTGAATCTAAATCATTACCTAACATTTGTGAAAAGTCACCAGTCTCTGTGCAACGTTTACCGTAACTTGAATATAGCTCTCCGTATCCGGCCACAAATTGCACTCCGGCCACAAATTGTTCTGGAGAATGAAGATTTTCTTGTTTAGTATTTCTTGTTTAGTGAAGAATTATGAGATATCTTCATTATCTCAAGAAATACTAAACTATATATAGAGGCAGAGATAATAAAATTTACAACGAAAACTATGTCGATATTATAGATGATTTCGCAAATAAAAAATACCGTAAGAATTTTAAATATTGTTTGATTACTCTTTTATTTTATGAGACTCTTTCAGAGATATTATTATTCAAAGTTCGCAGTGAAAAAATCAGATGTTTATTGTTTATTTAAATCGCCTTCGCGCGCCTCGCTACCTACGAATTCGCCGAAACTACGAATCCGCCTACCGCCGTGCATCAGCTGTTATTTGTTTATTTACATCGCAGTCTGAAATTTTTTTTCAATAAAATACATCAAAATCAAAATTTATATTTTTTTTGTCAAATTTCATCTATACCTTATATAGAAGCTTCCCTAGGAATATTAGTCACAAGTTATGTTAGACCTTATATATAAATCTAAGTATCTTTAAAGCGCTACATTATCAACACCTACACAGGTAGGTACAGAAAATATAAACAAACTTTAATATTACATTTTCTTTGCAGTTCTTTGCTTATAAAGGTTCAGTTTTCCCCCATAGCACGTAGTAACATCTACCCCAGCGCCTTCAAAAACAATTAAGCCGAAATTAGAACTGCCCGAAGCGTTTCAAAGCCTGGGAAAATAAAGTGAAACGGGGGAAAATTAGCTGACGAGTCGTTTACGAAATAAGCTCCCTTTTGTGCGAGTGTTAGAGCCACTCGATGGAGGACGTCTGGCCCTCGGGTTGCCCACGGCCACAGGCCAATTAGGGCTGGTCGGAGATCGTGACCAGGCATCGCTTCCGATCAATTTCGTCGGGTAGAATTACCCGGTGTGGGTGGAGGGGATCTGGATGTCTTCTCCTTTAAGTAGAAACACTCTAATTTAAGAAAAAAAAACCGTAAAAGAAAACGCAAGGCCACATTTCCTTATGAAAAATAGGCTGTGCTGTGTAAAACGCCTGGCCATTAGATTTACATGAAACACCTACGGCAGAGATTCGCTATTCTCGCTTGAAAGTGGTATCAAGCGGTGGATCATAGTATTGTAGTGACACATGATGATGAACTATGCATCGAAAATTGTTTAACGTTATTCACTTTTACGTGTTTTTAACAGTTGCCAAATTTAATTCACACGAACAATCCCCCTCCTAGGCAACAAGCATCAAGACTTGTGGACATAAAAGCGCATACATTTAGCATATTAATTACTCTTATCGATCGTATCAACGGTAAGCCATATCTCTACTATTAGCTTTTTTTAAAGACTCCGAGGTAAAAAGACTTGTAAGTAGGTGCGTGATAGATACAAATTTACATACGAAGTATGCCGGCGCGTCTTTCAATTGCAGGCTTAGTTAATGTTGCCGACTTATACATTATGGTATTGAAAAGCTTAAAGTAGCTGAAAATTGTACCTGTTCGGTCACGTAATGGGCGGAGATATATGTCACAGTCGGCAGCGCCATTAAGTAGTCAGAAAGACACACAAAGTCAGTCGGCCGTCTGGCACCTGGCTGGCACGATTACCTGATCAGTCGTATCGAGAAGCACCCGGCAAGCCTGGACTATGGCACAATCTCTTATTCTTACTCCCGTCTGGGTCAATCTGTCCCGAAAATGTACGTATATATTACTAGGTTTGGCTGTTTGGAAAGACCTGTATTGATTGGCCAATAAACTTATATAAAAAAATACAGCTTTATTCATAGCAATCAGCCCATAATTAACGGGCATTCTTAAAGAATGTGAATCAGTGCGAACTAGTAGGCAACTTTTAAATATTTTGTTGGAAAAAGTTTGAGAAGCGATGACCGCACTGCGCCATCTAGAACTGTATTGTTTCCTATAGAGCGGGGGTGGTTGCCTACCTTACGGGGACTGCTCTTGAAATGACCATTGGCCATCCGATCCCGGTTCAGAGTCGGGCAAAGGACGCCTTGGTCCGCGATAGATTCGGTGCACACCGTTTCACCGCTTCGTAAGGGAGAAGACCGCGCAAGCGACCTCGAACTCGGAACCAATCGAGAGACCGGAGAAATCTAGTCACAATTGGAAGCAAGGGCGCGAGTGTCGGCCCGCCAGGTAACATACTGGCTATCTCGCGGTAAAGGCGTTGGCTTCTTGCGGGTTGTTGCGTAGCTAGACGTCGGATTTGTAATGTCCAAAGTCTTCTACGCTCACTGCACGGTCGATAGATCGAAGAATCGTTAAAACGTCCTGCGGTGACGGGTTCGCCCGTTGTGGTTGATATCTCAATATGCGCCATCTAGAAGTAGGTAATATATCGCGTAAAATATTCGCGATATTTTACCTACCGCTAAATGGCGGAGCACACTCAGTGCTTCTTATACTAATTTTAAAAAATAAAAAATAATACAGAATACGTATATTAAAAAAAATAATTAAATATTTTACTATTTCCCACATTTTTTTATCAAAACTTGCTTCACTAACCCACTTCAGGCATTACGGATAATTAAAACTCACCTGTATATTACCTACCAAGTTTTGACATTTTAATGAGAGTTGGTTAATGCCTCTGCTGTACAACTCTCGTGGACAGAATTCGATTATTATTTTAAAGGCGATTTTCACTGCCTTTTCGGAGTGGATTTTCCTCATTGGAAAAACATAGCCTTGTAGTAAAATTTATATTAATTGGTAATTTCAAATCAAACTAAGTTACCCACGTTCAAAGTGGCAATTCAAAGTGGCAATGAACTTAGGTATATGTAAAATCATGATGGCGATTTCTCCAATTTCATTAACTGAATCGATGAATATCCAGATGTTTCTTAAGGTTGATTTACTCTAAAGGATGCATCGGAACAAACGTTACGGTTTAAATGCTGTATTTCTATTTGATTTCATAGTAAATTAAATGTGTTTTATAATCTATACTAATATTATAAATAGGTAAAGTTTGTGAGTTTGAGAGGTTGTAGGGAGTAATCTCTGGATCTACTGAACCGATTTTGACAATTATTTTACCAATAGAAAGCCACGTTATTTGTGAGTGTCAAAGGCTATATATATATCCGAAAAATAAAAAGACTTTTTGGTGGTAGTCGGATTTGCAAAGTAAGTCGGAGAAAAAAACGGCCGAATGATAAGGTTTCTTACGAACGCTGCCTCAACAATGAGAGATATATGGTTGAGTTCCAGAGAAAAGTTGTAGAGCTTGATAATGCCTACAAAAAAGTCAACGACATCATATGGTTAATGTTTATATTTAAATCACAAAAAGTAGTTTTTCATATTTAAAAAAAAAAAATATTCGTTAGGTCATGTTTATTGGTCATATTATCAACAATTATGAATTATTTTCAAAATTAGTAAATTTATCGTCTCAAGTGGTTATAACAGAAGACTTATCCCTTTTACTGCATAAATGATTAAAGAGATAATACGACATAGGTATGGAACCGCGACCGTATCTCGGGTTGGAACTCCTGAAAGACAATATATTTTGGTACCAAATAATAACATTACATCAAAGAAGTTTTGAACAATTAGAATAAACATAATTTATTCAATCATTATTATTTCATTCACTCATTTGAAACCCGGTAATATAGCCAAATTGGCATGCAAATACATACATATATATGCAGTTAAAATATAACCCTCTTTTGGCAGTCAGGAAATAAATCATAGCACTCAGTACTAGCCGAACCACACTCATAATTTCATCACAAGTAAAAATGTTTACCGCCCAACGAAGTGGGCACGGGTAGCTAGTACATAATATAAATGGGTTCCATAAGTGGTAGCCTTTTTCTACATGACATATTCGTGAACTTGTCAACGCATTATCTATTACGTTTCGCTAATTGCAGTTGTCATGTGATATGTGATATGAAATGAATGATTTTCACTTTTCCAGCATAAACTACCAATCGAACATAAAGCGGTATAACGTCAGACCGGACGAAATGATTTTAAACTAATTCAGATTATGAAAAGTTACCATCGTCCATTTTACATTCCACTTTGAGGCACTACTCTGTCTCGTTCGCATGAACTATTTTCCGATATTAGTTCATGAAGACATGCAATCGAGCCCATTATGAAAGTATACGCTGTAGCGCTATCCCGTTGGATCCAATGGTGTGGATGGTTTTCTACAGCTGGCCTTAATAGAATGTTGATCATCGTCCTATATTGAACAGCATTGCAGGTAACTCGACACCGGGTGCATTTTCAAAGAAATATGGGTCAATTACCACTTAGGACGATATACACCCAGTTCCTCGCTGATTATGGTCAGTGCCTGTTCGCGAAACCAATAAAGCGCCTCTTTGATTTCATAAAAGAGTGAACCATTTCGATACTATTTGGAAAAATTTACAAGAAAAAACTCATATTACATATTATTGTTTTATTAGATACCTACTAATTTGACTTAAATACAAATTATTAGTTTGCTTGATATTTTTACACGACCGCCCAACAAAAAAGAAGAGTAATGTGTTTAGGATTCATCTATGTATGTTTTCCGTTTTTTTTCACCATAACTTCTAAACGCTTGAACCGATTTAGAAGTGTGTGGTATTGTTTGAATTGATATGTCATCCCGAGTGTCATATGGTACGTGCTGCGACCCCTTGCTCTCATGAAAAAAACAGCATCTTTAATATAAATCGCCGGTGCGTGTTGACATTCATCATTTGACAGTTATTTTTTTATTCGTTCTCTCTCTTCGCGGCCGTCAGGAATAGATCCGGTAGGCCTAGTGACGAAATGAAATATTTGGAATAATAATTTAACAAAATAAATTTTACAAAGTGTTTAATTATTACTTTCCATAAAATATAACCGATTTTCAAATAACCTGAATTGTTAGAATCGTTATGTCATCCCGAGTGTCATACGCTAGCTAAACTGTCCAAATGACAAAAAATACCTGTCTAAATGCGCCAGCAGGTTGAATCCTAGGGGAAACTAGCCCTAAGGCCAGAGTCCTGCCCGGGCTCGCACTTCATTCGTGGAGGCCGCCGGATGGGTCTTGACCCGTGAGTATGACCAACCCTGAACAAAATGGGTCTTCGTGAGCAACTTAGCAAAAACCCATTAGCTCCCGTCATTTAATCCCAGTGTATAGTTTTTGTTGTGATGGTATAGGAATTCTTGATAAGCTACAAACTGTCTAAAGTACAAAGAACCAGGGCGCGTCGAAAACGCCATAACAGTCTATGTCGATGAGATGAATTCATGATCATCTGTATGATCATGAATTCATCTCATCGATGAATTCATGATCACACAGATGATCATGAATTTTATTCATCGATGAACATCACATTAATTCATCAATAAACTATACATGTGGGAAAACGAATATTCGACTAACGATCGATTGAAATTGTAATAAAAACATAAAGTGCAATGATCAGTTACGCATTTTCGAAATTATTTGATCGGCTTAGTGTCGTGGAAAATACGAGTTTTGTGTGACTTGTCATTATAAGTCTATTTATAGCAGCAGACATCGGTTTTTTCATTAAACCGGTTGCGGATCATCTTTTTTCTATCGTGCTATACCCACCGGTTTTCAACAGGCCGAGTTCAAGGATTAGGCGAACGCGCGATCGCGGTTTATCTGTCGTTGCCGTCGAGTGACAGCTGACGAATTTTGTGCGCGAAAATGACAGCACTTCTTTATGTAAATCACATACTGTATGACTGCAAACTCCGCATACTATGTTTAAAGAAGGTCCCCACGTACCTTCTTTCTTCTTCAGCCGAATCAAAGGCTTTCTTCTTCAGCCGAATCCAAGTCGGCGACAGAAACGTTAAAGGGGTCTCTTGTACAATCGTATATATTGATGCCAATAATATTAAACTGCTTGACTATTTATTGCTGTAAAAGCCCCACGAAATTAAGCATTTAAGCGGTTCATTGTTTTGCCATTATTAATTTCACCTTTCCGCATAATTAATTTATCGACGAAACCTTGCATATTCTCATTTCGACCCAGCATAGAGCATACTCGCTATTAAGAAGCTCAACCAAATCCATCATGAAAGCCAACTTTGTGCACCAAGTTTCATTGCTGAGGAAGTTCACAAATGCACACTATACCGAGTTAGATCCAGTAAGCGCACTATCGTACGTCAGGGCGATGCCGGGATCGGATGCGAATGAAGTCAGCAGAGAGATACGCCTCGAGCCCCTGCTCGAGGCATATCTCTCGATACGCCTCGAGCAGGGTTGAGTGATCAGAGATCGGCAAATTTGTCTAAAATTTGAATATCTGCGTCGGCGGAGTACCGGCCATACGGCGGCCATATGCGAGCCTCTAGTACTGGTGACGTTTGTTTGTTAGTTTAAACTCTTTATTGTGAAATTTCACAATGGGCGGGTTTATTGTCATATGACAATTTCTTACAACCAACCCTACTATGAGACGTGTTTATATGTATGTATGAAGCATGTGTGTAAGTGTGTGTCTTGTTATTGCATGCGATCGACAGAATTGAAAATGCAATTCCGTTAATTTTATCCCAACGGAAAATGGTGACGCAGCCAAGAATCGTGCCCGGGAGTTTACAATGTAAGATCAGGCGACCTAACCGCTATGTCTATATACTGTGATAAATATAGAAGCTGCGTATCCTTGCCTGACGAAGAATCATTAAAAAATCTGGCGGCACACCAGGGAGACACTCGGGGCACACTTTTGTGCCGCAGCACAGCTGTTAAAAACCTCTGCGCTCGGTTCTAATTCAATATTCAGCCTCATCACAAAGAATCACCATTTATCTCCAGGGCACAGCGACGGCATCTATGGATGTGTATGACCTCGTCCTCTAGTCCTTCTTCGGTCTTCTCATGTCAGATAATTGCAGCAATTAAAAATCGAAAATTATTTTAATTGGTTATTTGAAAAGATACTCCACACATGGATGTTTTGGTAAATATTTCCTACCTATTTCACTCAATTAGAGCTTCGGAGAATTCATTTACATTAAAACGTCATAGTACTCGTACCTAATGGTCTGCTTTGCGGCGGCATGCAAGGTCAAATACCTTTTACGAAACTCAAATGGCATTAAAAATGCCATAATGATGATTAAAATGCGTAAATATACTTAATTTAACGTCGGATGTTCAGTAAAGATAGACAGTTGATCATAATGTGAGAGCTGTCGTATCGGTTAATGTTAAAAAAGTTTTATGACTTTGCAGATATCTGAAACATCGATCCGTTAAACTTGTATCTAATACAATACAATTTTGTTTAAAAAAAGTAAACGTAAAAATATAGCGCCAATATTACTTTTGATTATTTGTTCATTAACCATAAAATATGAGTATAGATTAACCATTGTTAAAAGTATCGACTAGAGTATCGACTACAACGGGCGAACCCGCCACTTCAGAAAGTTTTAACGATATTAGATAATTCTGTCTTCCGTGAGGTGAGCGTAGAAGACTTAGGACCAAAAACAGTCCACCGTCTTGTTACGCCATATGCCCGTAAAAAGCCAACGCCTTACCGCAAGATAATCAGTTTAATCAACAAACGGGCCGACACTCGCCATTACTTCCAGTTTCAACCAGATTACTCTGGTCTCCCGACTGGTTACAGGTTCGAGGTCGCTTGCGCGGTCCTCTCCCTTACGTAGCGGTGATACAGTATCTACCGAATCTATCACGGACCACATCATCCTTTGCCCGGCTCTTAAACCGCTATAGGGTAGCTTCAAGATCAGTTGCCGTAAGGTACACAACTACCCTCGCTCTATAGGATATATGTAGTACTGTTTCCAGATTCCCCCGGCTGTCGGTCAGAATGCACAATCGATTGGCTGACGCCTCACGGTGCGCAAACCGTCCAGGAGCGCCCGAAGGTTGACTCCTAGGGGAAATGGCCCGCAGGCCAGAGTATTGCTCTGGCTCCCACTTCTACGTGGAGGCCGCCGGACGGGTTTTGACCCGTGAGTATGACCGACCCTGAATACATAGGTTTTAGTGGCCAAACTGCAACAGGGCCCATTAGCTCTCAGTGGTTAGTATCCATCCAGTTATTTAAATTATAAATTTGAATTAATTCAAATTAAATTTAAATTTAAACATTTTATTTGTGAATTTTAAATTCTTCATTTCTGTAATCTTATGTATTTTTATTCACTGTTAATTATGAGGAAGTTTTAACAACATCAGGTCATTCTGTCTCCCGTGGAGTGAACGTGAAGAATTGCAGACAAAGACAGTCCACTATTTAGCTCTACAACAACTAGAATTGTCAACTACAACGGGCGAGCCCGTCACCTCAGGAAGTTTTAACGATTAGTCGTTCTATCTCCCTGGAGTGAGCGCAAAAGACTTAAGGACAAAACAGTCCACTATATAGCTACGCCACAAGCCCGTAAGAGGCCAACGCCTTAACCGCGAGATAGCTAGGAGTGTTACTCAGCGGGCTTACACTCACGCCCTTACTTCCAATTGCGACCCGATTACTCAAATCTCTCGATTAGTTACGAGTTCGAGGTCGCTTGTGCGGTCCTCTCCCTTACGAAGCGGTGAAACGGTGTATACCGAATCTATCGCGGACCACGGCATCCTTTGCCCGGCTGTTCACCCAGGATCGGGTAGTCGATGGTCGTTTCAAGATCAGTCGCCATAAGGTCCGCAACCATCCCCGCTCTATAGGAAACAGTACTGTTTCCAGACTCCCCCGACTATTAGTCAGAGTAAGGGAGAGGACCGCGCAAGCGACCTCGAACTCGGAACCATTCGAGAGACCGGAGTAATCTGGTCACAATTGGAAGTAAGGGCGCGAGTGTCGGCCCGCCAGGTAACATTACTGGCTATCTCGCGGTTAAGGCGTTAGTCTCTTACGGGTTGTGGCGTAGCTAGTTGGTGGACTGTTTTGTCCCAAGTCTTCTACGCTCACTCCAGGGAGATAGAACGACTAATCGTTAAAACTTCCTGTGGTGCAGGGCTCGCCCGCTGTAGTCGACAACCCAAGTTGTTAGTCAGAGTGGGCGACTGTTAGTTTAGGGAGTTAATGGGCCCTTGCTGAGTTGCCCACGAAGACCCATTCTGTTCAGGGTTGGTCACACTCACGGGCCAACACCTATCCGACGGCCTCCACGCATGAAGTGCGAGCCTGGTAGGAATATGGCCTTAGGGTTAGTTTTCCCTAGGAATCAAACTTCTGGCGCTCCTGGACGGTCTGCGCTCCGTGCGGCGTAAGCCAATCGATTGCGCACTCTGACTAACCCAACTCAGCAAGGGCCCCTTAGCTCCCTATCTAGCTCTACAGACAATTATTTCAATTATTTCAATTATTTCAATTTATTTCTGCTCCAGTAGGTAGGCTTTCCTACACTTGGATGCGTCTTTAACAGGCCCGTGTGATCAGTTTTTTTTGTAATACGATGCTGTAGCTTATCATTCCAGTCTTTTTTGATCCGATCTTGTAGGAAGCCTTTATGTATTCTAAACCCCCTTGTCGCTGACAGGCGTCGGAAGTTTTGAAGTTATCTGAAAATTCTTTGAGCGTTTGTCAGAGCAGAGGCGTCGCAAAGCTCGTCTCCTACTGTCCCTCAATACCATCCATATCCCTCAGGATTTAAAATACACGGAGTGCAAGTATGAACGGTTAACACTATGCAAAGCAGTAATAAGAGTGCGCGTTTTGAGGGACATCAAATATTTCAAATCCATTGATTTATTTCAAATTGTTACATTTTATTTATTTATTTATTTATTGATTTTATTTATCCCTAGTATTACATGATTAAATTTCCTATAGTATATTTTACATGATTTAGTCGTACACACAACATGTAGAACCCTGGAAATTTACTAAAGGTAAATTTACTTCGGCGGGATTTTATCACCTCACTAGGCAGAGCCTGTATTGAGGTGATATTTAGTACTGCGTTCATCGGTCAGGTATATAGGTAATTTCTGTAATCTTGGGAAATCCTACAAGGTGTATATTGTATAACTATTATAGTATATATATTACACAAAAAAATATTTATTAAATTAAATTAGATATAATATATATGGGAGATATATTAATACAGTTATGAGGCTAATGACATAATATTAGAGATTTTAAACATAACCAAATTTTCATAACAAATGCTATTCTTTATGCTGAAATATTTTACTACAATAATCTACACAAGGTCAAAAGCAATAATGGATAATATTAAACAATCTAAACCATATTCACAAATAAAATAAATATGAAATCGAAGACTATGTCGGTTGCTTAGACAAGATAAAAACGAATTCACAGCGTAAAGTTTGTAGCACCCGACGACGGCGGTTACAACATCGCCGAAACGTCGGATGCTACAAACTTTACGTGGTGAATTCGTTTTAATCGTATTTATAAATAAAATAATGGTATAGTTTGAATTCTCTTACGTCATTCCAAAAAAAGGTCATTAAGAACCCAATGTATTCTGTTAAGGACTTTGAATTTTGTAATCTTTCTTGATTATTTTTAATAAAATCTTTTTTAATTTTCTGTTTTGATTTTTCACATTAATAAATCAAATAATTTATATTAACGAAGATGTATTATATTATATTTTTTTTTATTGACTATTTCTATTGCGCCATTGTTATTGTTGTAATTTTATATTGACTACTCTGGATAACTGACTCGATTTTGTATTTTAACTGTACTACTGCAGTGCATAAAACTTTGTACTATTGCAGTGACCCCTTTTTTGGTAAAAAAAGCCCTTACGCGACCACCTCAGAATGTAGCTTTGTTTTCTTGGCCCTCCCCCCCCCCCCCCCCCCCCTTAGTCTCTTTGTGGCTCGATTTCGGCCGAATTGCATCTTAATCAGGTGAAACGTTTAGGCGCTATCGTGGAAGAATACACACACACACACACACAGACAGACAGACATACTCACAGACGGACTTCAGCCTTAAATAGTGCTAATCGTCTCAGCGGATGTCAAAATGGATATTTCCGTCTTCATCTCGATTTTTTAGCGCGTTGACGATACTTTCTTTAGTGCCAAGAAAGTAAAACAAGAGTATACACCTCTGAAGATCGTCATATTGTTTGAGATATATGATATATTATAAAACTGAATGAATTGTGACTTCTGTAGCCGCGTTGAAACACTGATTCCCGTTAGATCACGGAAGTCGAGCAGCGCCGGGCATTATCGTCACTTGGATGGGTTACAGACTGAGTACTGCAAAGTGTTCTTATAAAAAGCTGACGGCCTGTAAGATAATTGTCATTAGACATAAAGGTGGGCCGTTACCGTAAAGGGTTTAAAGAAAAAATAAAAACTTATTTAGTAAAAATGTTTTTGATTTAGCCAATTCTTTATTTCTTCTTTCATATGGTGATTTTTTTACGGTGAATATATATGATGTCCCAGAACAGAACGCCTTGCGTCATTCTTTTGTCTCCCTTGATTTATAAAAATACTTTTATTTATAACTGTCTTCATGAAAATATTCCGTAATAGATGCGCTATCCGTGGTTTAATTAAATTCTCATAAAAAGAATGAACGTGTAACAAAAATTCACTATTATTTAATATTTTTCCCACAATTTATTTTATTATAAATTTCAAACCGAAAAAGAATTATATCTGGCGCGTTTAGCAAATATGTTTAAAATCTGGATTGTGTTATGCCAATTTTAGAAATGTACAACATATGCAAATTTTCTTTATATACTACGAGTAAATTGCTAGTGTTAATTGCTATTATACCAGTGTTTAATATATGCTAGACAGCACCTCGCAGAAACTGCAATTAATTCAAACATTCACTCGTACC
This sequence comes from Micropterix aruncella, assembly GCA_944548615.1. Taxonomy (NCBI): domain Eukaryota; kingdom Metazoa; phylum Arthropoda; class Insecta; order Lepidoptera; family Micropterigidae; genus Micropterix; species Micropterix aruncella. The sequence goes on from OX155962.1 coordinate 28,461,203, forward strand.
ATACCCGCGGTATCTCCCTTTTATGCGTACCCCGAATACAACTGGCAAAAGTACAGAAAAGCTACTTGTACTTTAGTATTAAATTCTATAATATACTCCCTACAAATTTTAAACAGCTGGAGGACATAAAATTAATAAAAATCACCAAGGAGATGCTGATAGACCCTTTGAGGGCCAGGATTTTTCAAATTTTGTGCCCATTTAAATTACTTTAAAAAGTAGAGCCTTATGGTCTGATTCTTTTATATGGTCTTATATTTGTACTTTGTGTTTTTAAATGCATGGCGTAGGTTTAATTTGATTATTTACAATTTTTCTGACAATTTGAATATTACGATGAATAATTTTACTACGTATCTTTTCGAATTACTGACTACTTACAATACTAGGCTTCTATTTCGATTATTTATATTTGTAGTTTGACAATCTAGTAGTTAAATTATTGAGTACCTATGTATGTTCAGTAAAGAGTAGTAACGAGACTTACTACCAAACTCAATTATTTTGACTCGTCCAAGAGCGGTTTTTAGCCGTCAATTGGACACGACGAAAATATGTAATTTAATGTAATTGTTGATGTTATCAAGAATTGAAGTTACGAGATAATGCTTAAAAATGTTTGAATTAGTTTCTGAGAATCAGTTTTCCGAAATTCTTTCGTCGCAAAAAAGGCATGCCAGTGCATCAAGGTTTGAAAGTCGCGGCTGGTCAGGTTGTCTACCAGTGTCTACCAACTTTTAATATTTATGTAGGTCCTGACCAGTGGTGAGCTGGTCTTCAAGTGGTGAGCTGTCACCACTTGAAGTCTGTCGGTTCAGTTCTGGGACACCATATTATAGTTTTTTTTTTAATATAGAAACATTTTTAATTATGAAGCCACTCTTCATCAAATCGCATTTTTTTTGTTTTTTATAACACATTTTTTTTGTATAAACGATTTTTTTTATAAAAATTACAGAAAACATTATTTTGCACCAGAAATGGCCCCCAAAAAACAAGAAGAGCTTGTTCGTAGTAGCAAAGATGCCGGCGCACCTCGCAAAGCATTAAAAACGCAGGCTTCATGTTGCGTAATGAATTTGCGAGCATACTTCCTCTCTATGTACCTTATTACCATTGACAGAAAGAGATGTTTCATTTGCTTGAAGCACAAGTTTCAGGAGAGACTCCCTCCGTCGCCTTTGAAGTACTGCGAACACATTAACCTGATTGCTTCGCGCCTCGAATTTTTATCAAAGTTAAGGGAGGTACCTACCTATTTGCATATATTATGGGCGAACACCCGATTGAATGACGATGAACTACGCAGAACCATGTTTTCCATAATAAGACGAAACACTCACTTCACTTTTAATACAAGACTGCGACTTTAGTCCTATTTTGACTGAGCTGAGAATGCATTTGGTTTATTAAAAATTACAATAAATATATTTCCTAAATTAAATGCTTAAAATATCCATATACAAAGTCTGCCCAACTAGGCCAAAGTCTGTACCAAGATAGACTCGACTATATTAGTTGTAAGATGTGAATTGTGAGCACACTTATCAAAGTAATATAACTAAGAAAAGGAAATAATAAATAAAATGAATCTACTGGTTCTTATAAATAAGTAGCATGTATCTCAAGAGTGTTTTTAATCTGAGTGACTGAATAATGTGTAATGCTACTTAATACTTCATAATCATGTTGGAAAAAATAATAATGAAATAAAAAAATCAACAAAAAAAATATTATAAAAAAAAAAAAAAATGATACTTAAATAGTTAGTAATAGAGAAAAAAGATATCCTAGAATCAATAATTAAAAAAGCGTAATAAATATATGTTGGCAGTTTGATGGTTATTGCAGTGAGTACTTCTATGGCTTCGAAAGATGATTTGATCTCATCACAGCTGGTCCGTAATTCGGAGTCCAGCGCTCACCCCCCAGAAGTGAGCGATGTCGACTACAACGGGTGAACCCGTCACCGCAGGCTGGTATAACGATATGTGATCGTTCTTTTAGCAGTGGGATGAGCGTAGAAGACTTTTGGACGCCATACACCTATCGTCCAGCAAACCCACGAACCCGCCAGAGTCCTACGCATTACGGCGAGGCACTAGGAAGGTGAGGCTACCCAGTGATGCTACCTCGCCCCCTGATCACCAGTTTTAGCACGATATCTCCGTCTGGAATTAGCCTTCATGATACCTCCTTCCTATCGACTGGTTACGGGAGCTAAGTCGCTTACGAGGCCTCTACCTGCCGTAGTTCAGCGGTGACTCAGTTTGAATCTATCGCGGACCAAAGCCATCTTTGCCCGGCTCTAATTCAGGATCAGGTAGCCTAATGATCATTTCAAAAGTGGTTGACGACAGGTCAATATCCACTCCCGCTGCTTAGGAGACAGTATATTTCCATAGTATCCAGACTCCTTCAGTAAATAATCAGAGTGCATAACCGATTGGCTACGCCGAACGGTGTGCAAACCGTCCAGTAGCGCCGGGATGCAATCCCACCAGGAGAAGCTGGTTCACCAGCTGTGAGGCCTAAGGTTGATTGGCCGGGAAAATAAATTATAATAATAACAAATGAAACTGCGATGGAATTCACCTACCGGAGTAGGGCAAGGCCTAATACAATTATTTCACTTCTGAGGGAGTGGTAGCGAAAAGTTTCGTGCAGCTTGGGCTACAAGATCCATTTTGTTCTCGGATTGGCTCAACTCACGATTCAGCTCCTATTCCGAAGCCTCCTCGAGTGGAAGGCTACCCCGGGTAAGACTTCCGTGTCTCAGGCCTCAGAGCTGGCGGACCGGTTTCTTCCGGCGGGATTGCATCCCGGCGCCAATGGACAGTTTGCGCACTGGATGGCGAAGCCATTCGGTTGTGCATTCTTACTAATTGCTGAAGGGGTCTGGAGATTATGGAAATACACTGTTTCCTAAGCAGCGGGGGTGGATGTTCACCTGTTGTCATGCCGATCTTGAAATGACCTTGGGCCACTCGAGTCCGTGTGGCACTACGGGCAAAGAACGCCCAGGTCCGTGATAAATTCAAACTAAATTACCGCTGTAATACAACAGGTAGAGGTTGCGTAAGCGACTTCGGACCCGTAACAAGTCGGGAGGACGGAGGTATCCTGAAGGTTAATTCCAGACAGAGATATCCTGCCAAAACTTGTAGTTAGGGGGTGAGACTGCCCGCTGCTTAGCTTTCACCGTGCCTCGCCGTAAGGCGTTAGTCTCTAACGGGTTGCTGGTGAACTAGACAGTAGATTGTCTTGTCCCCAAGTCTTCTACTCTCATCCCACGGCTGAAAGAACGATCTATTTCGTTATACCAGCCTGGGGTGACGGGTTCGCCCGGTGTAGTCGACACCGCCATTCTGCTCCTCCAGTAGTATTTTGACCGTCTGAATATATTGAAACAAAAACATTGTCAAAATGAATACAGCAAAATGTTTCGAAGGAAGCTTTACTAGAAAGAGCTTTACGCGAAACTCTCGAAACTTGGACTTTACATTAAGTTCTTGTTAAATATTCCTCTGTATTCCCAAGCTAAGCTCGCTCGAACGATGCACTTACCGTAGATTGAAGACTTAATTGAATGCAGTTTCAAACGACCGACCTGCATATGAAGTTTATCAAAATGCGCTTCAAGGATACTACCGCCTGGAGGGCATAATGGTAGATGTTTAACGGGACTAATAAGTGAAAGTAGGCTCATGAGCTTATTTTATAGAGGCCAATCACAGACATGCAGGAAATGTAACCCTGCATCGTTGAAGATACGTGTATAATACTGTATAGTACAAGAGGCAGCGACAAAAGCTGTCTTGTAAAAGCTGATACTTTCAGATCAGACATTATTTTGGCCATAGAATGCTGGAGTAGAGTCAGCAAGGCAGACTCCGGGACACCTACTGCTGGTATAATAGGAAAAGTGTAATTTTTGCAATTTAGGCTGGTTTCAAATTGATCTTTTTCCTTTGTCCGTATTCCAAATTTAGTTCGACATTCTACCTCAACTCAAATAATAATTTCAAAACTCTACCCGCCCAAATCCGGCGAGAGTAGTTTGTAAATAAATAAATGACGAATTGCGAATTGTTTTCTCAAAGTTATGCAACAGGTTAATTTTCGAAAATGAGTTTTTAATGGTTTCATGTGCTTCTCTCGGAGCCGAAGATAACAGTAAATAGAAATTTCTAGAAAACGATACAAAAACGTTTTATGCGAGTTTTTTCAGTGATTCATCATCCATATTATATCATATTTGATCTGTACCTTCTGAGAATATTTTCATGACATTGGTAATATACAGACATATTAGGAGATAATAATAGGGAGATTACCAATATACTGAAGTTATGTGTCTTGTAGAAGAGTCGTAGAACCAATTATTATAAAAATATTAATGTTGAAATTATCATGGAAGGTTTTGTCAAAGTACGTTTGATAGAAACTCGCTCTTTTTACACGACTGCCCGACAAAAAAGGAGTGTAATGTGTTGAGGATTCATCTATGTATGTTTTTCGTTTTTTTCCACCATAACTTCTAAAAGCTAGAACCGATTTAGAAGTGTGTAGCATTGTTAAAATCGGTTTATCATCCCGAGTGTCATAGGGTACCTTAAAATAAATTTACATAAATATGACATGTTTAGTGTCAAATGAAAGTTTTTATTGAGTACATTCCGGAAATATACATGTATATATATATATATATATATATATATATATATATATATATATATATATATATATATATATATATATATATATATATATATATATATATATATATATATATATATATATATATATATATATATATATATATATATATATATATATATATAAATATATATATATATATATATATATATGGCTAAATATTTAAACCACAAATTAAAAAGCCGTATAAAATTTCATTAGGTTTCGTAATTTCATTAAAAAGCCGTAATAAAAATAATTATAAATACACTGGTTCATATTTCGTAACGGAAGTCGTGTTTTTTATTCCTTTTAATATATTTACTTGTCTCAAAGTGATACATCAGGTTGATTGTCAGAAATGAGTTTTTAGTGGTTTCGTTTATTTCTATCGGAGTCAGAGACATCAGTGAAAAGACATTTCTTAAAAACGATAAAAATATTTTTTAGCAGTCGCAACTTTTCGAAGTGATAGATCACCTATCTTTGATCATCGATACCATAGATCTTTGTTTCTGTACTTTTTGAAAATATTTTGGTCACATTAGCGAAGTTGTTAATACACAGTCATATAAGGAGATAATAATAAAGAGATTACCAAGTTAGTGCAATCATTTGTCATGTATAAGAGTCGAGGAATCTATTATTATAAAATTTTCAATCCTGAAATTATCATGGAATACAGCAAAAGTATCGTTTTGATAAAAACTGTCACGGGTATAAGTAAGATATTAAAAAAGGATGTTAGAAAGAATTTGCATGTCATGTATAATTATCAGTTACGATAATTAAATACGTTTGGATTTATTGATATCTTACTTAAGAACTTATAATTATTTGTTTAATTTAAATTCTTAGGAAACGTTTTATGAATAAAAATGTTAATCCTTTAAAAGATTTTTTTACTGATTTATCATTTAGAGGAAACGGTCCTCGATTGCTCTTCAGACCCTAAAGTCCTTTCCTCTTCAGATAACAGTCTTTTATTTACAGCATTCGTATAGCTTAATAATACATTTATGTATAGCTTAATAATAACAAGGAAGAAAACATCATTTGGACAAAGATTACTCTTTCATTACGCCGAGATTTTACAATCTGATCAATATGGAAATAAAAATGAATTTGACATTTGGGGAATTCAAAAATAAAATAAAGAAATGGTTATCGAATCATGACAGACTAACGATACATCAAATGTTAGAAATAATACTTTAATACAAGTTAGGTGCACATTCAAATTAACTTAGTATTAAACATGTATGTTGAGTATATTTTAACATTGAACTAACTACCAAAAATAATTTGACTTCGTTGTTAAATATTATTTTGACAATGAATTATAGTTTTTATGACTAGGTATTTTTATATTAAATTTTATATTACTTGACATATTATAAATAGGATAGAAAACGAATTAACCGCGTGAAATTTGTAGCACCCGACGTTTCGGTGACGTTGCAGCCGCCGTTGTCCTAGGGTAGACTGTCTACCCTGGACAACGGCGGCTGCAACGTCACCTAAACGTCGGGTGCTTCAAATTTCACGCGGTAAATTCGTTTTCTATCCTATTTATAATGTCAAACAACCGCGATAGTCTTTCTACCCTGGACATCGGCGGCTGCAACGTCACCGAAACGTCGGGTGCTACAAATTTCACGCGGTAAATTCGTTTTCTATCCTATTTATAATGATAAACAACCGCGATAGTCTTCGATTTTATACTTAACATATATTAAATACTATTGACTGTTTCTTTCTTTTCTAACTTATAACTTTATTTATATTATTTAACCGAATTTTATATTATATATATTGTTGATTTTATAATGGAATTGCCTTTTATTTTTTGTATTATCTTTTTTTTTTTTTTTGAAAACCACATTTTAGGGCAATTTAGTGTTATTAGCTTTTTACTAAAACTTGTACATAATTGATTGTAATATTAGAGTCATGTCCACCCTAGAACGGGCTAGTCCCCGTTGGGTGACAGAATCAAATAAGCAAAAGGTTAAGGTTTTGCCTTTCGGTTCCTGTTATTTTTGTAAGCAAATCAATGTTTTGTAGTAATTAATTCTTCGATAAATAAATAAATTCCTCATCTTATTTCTCATGATATCCTTCTGTATTCTTAGCGTGCGTCGTCGTATTGGTAGGAGTCGAAAAAAATCGGCCGGTCGGCCTCTACCACACGCGGTTATAGAATGGCTCTATAGCAAACATAGATCCATTCAAAGTCTGCCGCTGGCGTTTGTACGCGCGGCCTGGCAGTCAGTCATCTAGCGCTCGCCGTGAAGGCCGGCCGCTTGTTGTGTCCTTATCTGCGAAACGATCTCGTCGCGGGCGTTCGACAACGTGGTGTTTGTTATTCCGCCAGTCAACCGGAGCAAAATATTCACTTTCAGTCCCGGAAATAGTGCGTAAAATTCGTCGTCACACTCACGTGAAAAGTGGAGTGATTTTGTGATTATCAAAGTGTTTTAACCATTTCTGATTAACAGTTCTGCGGCTAGGGAAACGACCGGAATCGGTAAGTTTTTTTTTAGTAAATACAATGCTGCCGTAAAATCCGACTGATCGATCTTGCCAAACTGGTACATTACCTATAGTCAACTTGCCGGAGCCACTTTTTGGCTGTAAACATTCATTATTTTTATTTTCTATTTTTATCAATATAATATAACTATTAATACTTATATGGACGCATCATATGTTGGCCGATTGACCATATATATCTGCCATATACGGTCGAAAGTTATTTTTATCATTACCGTCGAGTCGCTGCTATGTGCTGTAATATCGAGGACGAAAACGACATGAATATTAATCAAATTATAGAGTTGGAATTATTCCACGTACATACATAATGATGATTTGTTTATTTTGTGCAATAATCCAAAACAATGTAGGAATTAATGTATTATAATATTTATAACTTTTTTATTTATCAAAAAAAAAACACTACTAGATTCGATCAGTTTAATGCTAAATAAGATAGGTAATAGCGTCGAACATGCAATAATTCAAAATACAAAATTAAAATTTTATTACCAAATTTTTAATAAAATGAGTTGATTTTAAGATAGTTTAAAAAAAGTAACTTAAGTTACCACCATATAGGTGTTTATAAATTGTTTAAAAAAACTACCTTAACCTACAGAAATATAGGTTTTTGACGCTTCTATAAATGCCTATATGTCGCGTATTTATAAGGGCCGAATAAAGATTATTGCAGTATCGGAATCACCGTGGTAAATATAGTCGGGTGACGTTAAAACAACAACAATGTAAAAAAGGTACCAATATTAGAATAACACGACAATATAATGCAAAGAATCTGAGAAATATTAAATAATAATTATTTTATTTAATTTTTAATTCACAATAACCAACAGTGAAATGGCAAAATGTATTAACTTTTTAAAATGTAATAATTAAAAATCCAGTAGCCAACAACTGATAACACGATAAGGTAAAAACTGTTGCCATTGATTCCTTTTTAATGCCACCTAACTAGGCTGTAGCCTGTTATAATGCGGGATCTTAAATATGTATATGACTCTATATAAAAACTAAATAAAGAAAAGATTATAATAAATTTGATAGAATGTAGGTACCTAAACGCTAATAGTTACCATTAATCCTTATTAGCTGGACAATCAAACTAAAATTAAAAATATAAAATTGTTAACCAGTATCTTCATAAATAAAAATGATGTACAGACCGACAGTATTTAATTAATCATGATTGCTAAATAAAGTTAAATAATTACATCTAATAATAAAAATAAAATTTAGGGAGTAAAATCTAAATGAGGTTTTAATGACTATATTTAAGGGGGGTATTAGAATAATTCCAAAATTATAAAAATAATCTATAAAAATAAATCAAAGAGTCGCATTTCTAAAAAATATAATTCAAACCTTTAATGTCATGAGTATATAAATAATATAAAATACTTGTTTTTTAAAATGATGTATTATCTCCATAGAAAGATCAATGCACCCCGGACCTTTATTAGTCATTGGTTTTTTTTGTCATTAACTTCCAAATGAATGTGAATGACATCAAATTACACACTTATCTAGACATAGACGATTAGCGGAAAACTACAAAAATAGCATGCAAAAAGCAGACCTGTGAAGTCAAAGTCAAATCTGATCGGTGATACATAATTATCTACTACACGATTAAAAACCTTCACGAAGTCATGGCAAAAAATTGTCAACAAATTACTACGTGTCATCGCTTAAAATTGTCTTTCATCATTTTTTTTTTAATTAAGAATCGTTTCTTTAAATGATACATCAATAAATGACCTTTTTTACAGGATCAAAATTTTTATTCATTAAACGTTTCCCAAGAATTGGAAAAAGACTTGATAAAACATTTAAATTAAACAAATAATTTTAATTTATTAAGTAGGTAATAGGTATATCAATAAATCTAAACGCATGCTGATAATTATAAATACAAATCTTATTTACTATATTAATTATTAAATTGCGAAAAACAATGTGCGTGATCTCCTTAAATAACGATCCCCTCAACCGCAATAATGACCAAACAAATACATGATTTCCTAAAGACTCTTCGCCATGCTTGATAGCGTATAAAGCATAATTTAGGATCGTTTTCTCTAAATGATACATCAGCAAAAATCGTTTTTTACAGGATGAGCAGTTTTATTCATAAAACTTTTCCTGAGAATTACATTTAAATTGAAACAATTATTGTATGTTCTTCAGTCAGATGTTAATAAATCTAAACCCATACTGGAATCTATAAATACAAATCTTCTTTAAGAGTTTTTATCAAAAGGATACTTTTGCGATAGATGTATCGCCTTGACATCTTCAATCGTAATTTCAACATAGACAATTTTGTAATAATTGATTCTTCGATTCTTATACAAGACAAATGACCTCAGTATCTTGGTTGGGTCTCTTTATTATTATCTCCTAATATGTATGTATATTAACATCTTCGCTAATGTTATAAAAAAATCTCATAAGATTATCTATAGAATTGTATCACTTTTAAAAAACTAACATCTTGGACCTACTAAAAAAGGTTTTTGTATTATTTTCTACAATTGTCTTTCTCTCTGATCTCTCCGGCTCTGAAAAGTACATGAAACCATTACTCATTTTTGAAATTTATCACTTCGAGAAAACGGTCCTCAATTGTGTGTAACACAGCATTGCCGACATGTCAATCGACTTTGCCGAATTTGCTTTTCTGACAGTGATATTATATCTGGAGCAGTCTGACTGCTAAAACGCCAAATGCCGTCGGTTGTCTTGCTAGAATATAGCCGTGTCCTTATCGATTGTATATGGTGTAATTATGTAAGTATGTACCGTCTGGATTATCCGTTGCATTATGTTTACGTGTAATGACGGTATATCTAATCAAATATTTGATGATACGTGGATTTATTACGTAAAAATAGCGTATGTGATCTCTCTGTATGTGAGGCCTCGTACATGTCAACAAGCAAACTTTTCAGGATATGGAAAATACTAAATAACCTCTTTCAAGACATGTTTTTTTTTGTTGTACATATAAATAACACAAAATTTATAGATAACAATAGTACAAACGATTAAAACCGTCAAACAAATTGTTTGCGATTAATCAGCACGTAAGGGGATCTCTAGATGATCAAGCATGCTTGTCAAGCTTCGCGTCGCGGGCTGGGAGGGGATCGTAAACCGCAGGAAATGAGCAATTTTATTTTTTAAATATTTACCAAAAGTGCATAATTTTGTAGTTTTATGCCAGGGAGTGACGTTAATTAGACCTAATTGATTGGTTGATGACTGAATGATTGATGATTGATTGATTGGTGATTGATTTATTGATGATTGATTGATGATTTTTTGGTGATTGATTGATGATTTATTGATGATTGATTGATGATTTACGTCATGTGACTTGACACATGGCGTCACGTGAAAATACCACCTATCGTATTATATTTTTAAAAATATATTTGTCTAGAGAGCCCTTAAGAGGTGTCATCAAATAAAAACATCAACGCTTGCCATTTGAAGATACGTGGCTTTCTTACGTAAACATGACGTAGGTAATAAATATCGTTTCTCTGTATGTGAGACCTCTTACATGCCAACAAGCAAACTTTTCAGGACATGGAAAAAACTGAATAGCTTCCACAGGATATTTTTATTAGTTGTACATATAAAAGGCAGAAAATTTATAGAAAACATTAGTTTACGGTACTAACGATTAAAACTGTCAAGAGATAAGTTGTTTGCTAAGGAATTATTACTAAGCATGTAAAACGTATCACCGTATAAAATCATCAACTAATGCCTACGAGGTGCCTTTGCAATGAGAATTACAGGGAAACTAAGCAACTTGAGCCCTCGGGACATAAACAGAACGTTCCGTAGCGTAATTTTACACTAATAACAATAGATAACGCAAATTCGAGTTTCTGGCACTTACGAGCCTCACATATAGATCGATAATATACAGATTTACGAGTGCTACACAATTCGTCTTGCAATTTCTGTTTCATTATTACGACGTGTGAAATAATGTTTAAAGTCTGTGTTTTATTGGTTTTATTGCTACCGTTGTGGTAAATGCGACCTTGATAGCGAACCCCGTGCATGAACCGACAGTAACAGTCTAGTCAAAATATCTAAAAAGAGCTCTCCTTTTTATTTTTAGAAGCAAATCATGTAACTTTTGGGAAACAGGTCTTTTCTCCCTACTTCGACCCTGCTGAATCCGAAAATGCCGGTTACCCAGCGAAATCCTGACCGGAAGTAAGATATCCAATATGGCGGTCAATATGGCGTCGAGACCTGAAATCGGCGCTGTAAAGCCCCTCTTTGACATAGGAACGCGTCCAAAATGTCTAGATGTATGTTTTTGAGCACGGGGAATACAAAAATACACTGTAAAAAACATTGGTCCGGTATTTCAAGATGGCGGCCAAGATGGCGCCAGCACCATATTGCCCTATTTTGTCGTAAAACGAGCGTGATGCGGGTCGATATATGTTTTAAACATGAGGATTTCAAGAAGAGGATTTAAAAAAAACGTTGAGCTAAATTTTAATTAAAAACTTTTCGAAAATGGAACAAACGAGTGACTTTTTGGGAATAACAGTAACTTTATTTATTTACTAGCTGCGCCCAGCGGTTTCACCCGCGTGGTGATGGAAAATTATGATAATGATGATAGAAAACCATATATCTTTATAAATTATAGCCTATGTGTTATTCTGATGTGTAAGCTATATTATTGTAAAGTTTCATCAAAATCCATTCAGTAGTTTTTGCGTGAAATAGTAACAAACATCCATACATACATACAAACTTTCGCGTTTATAATATTATAGTAGGATTAATTACTATAAAACATTGATTTGCTTACAAAAATAACAGGAACCGAATGGCGAAACCTTAACCTTTTGCTTATTTGATTCTGTCACCCAACTGGGACAAGTTTTAGTAAAAAGCTAATAACACTTAATTGCCCTAAAATGTGTTTTGGAATCCAGAATATTCCTTAGTTCTTTGAAAACATATCCAAGGATTCGCGCCTTCTGATATATAATATATCCTTCTGATATCTGATATTATAACTAAAAGATATTACTGTTTGTCTCCAGAATTAAGACAGGTGCGTTTGCAGGGAGTACATATTTTTTTGCAAGGGATGTTTTCTTTCCTGCAACTGTAGTTCTATGAGTTACAAAATTCTTTACAGAGGCAAACAACAACTTATGGGCACGGATTAGAAATAGGATTTAGCGTCAGGAAACGTGAAACAGCTTGCTCTCCGTCAATGGTCCAGTCGCAGTCTTCAAGCAGTGGAAGAGATGGCTTGGGAAGATGGGCATTTTCCAAAACACATACTCTCAATTAAGAAATGTTATTCCAGATTCAGCATGGTTGAATTGGAGAGAAAATACCTGTTGCCCAAAAATTTACGTAATTTGCTTCTAAAAGTTAATTTTTCAGAAAATTTTACTAGGCTATAAAGTTGATGAAGATGAAATTAAGGCGATAGTGGAAGCTGATCCGTCGTAAAATACGCCTAAGATAACAGAAACTTTCAACGCAAACAATACTGAGTCATTTGATTAAAATAAACTTAGTAAATAAGCACTAAATGATCTATATATTTTGACTAGCTACATCTCGACATACAACTTATAAATGGTTATTTATTCAGGCCCGGGTTTGTTTCGGATTCTCGGCGAAACATGCGCACTATTAATATGTTTATTACGCCTTCGTTAAATTTTCGTTCATCCATCGAGAATCTTCCGCATTTCGATTATTCAATCTTCAAAATTTCTAGGGCAATGGCTTGTGAATTTTCCGCTCATCATATTCGCCAGTCATCATTATAATTAATTGTCTATTAATAACTTAATGAACGAAACTTATAACACTTTACAATGCCATGGAGCTATGGGGAGCTAATAGGCCCTGTTGGAGTTGGCCACGAAGAGCCATTCGTTTAGGGTCGGTCACACTCACGGGTAAACACCTATCCGGCGGCCTCCACGCAGAAGCGAGAGCCAAGGTAGGACGCTGGACTGCGGGCCAGTCTCCCCTAGGAGTCAACCTTCGGGTGCCCCTGGACGGTTTGCACACCGTGCGTCATCAGCCAATCGATTGTGCACTCCGACGAACAGCCGGGGGAGTCTGGGAACAGCAAAGTTTCCTATAGAGCGGGGGTGGTTGTTAACCTTATGGCAACTGCTTTTGAAACGACTATTCGGCCACCCGATCCCAGGTGAATAAGCCGGGCAAAGGATGACGTGGTCCGCGATAGGTTCGGTTGACACCGTATCACCGCTTCATAAGGGAGAGGTCTGCGCAAGCGACCTCGATCTTGTAACCAGCCAGGAGGTAGGAGGCATCCTAAAAGTTAATTTCAGACGGAGATATCCTTCCAAACTGGTAGTCAGGGGGCGAGGCTGCCCGCTGGTTGCCTTTCCCGGTGCCTCGCCGTAAGGCGTTGGCCTCTAACGGGCAGGTGGCGTAGCTAGACTGTGTATTGTTTTTCGTCCCAAGTCTTCTGCGCTCACCTCACGGGAGACAGAAAGATACATTTCGTTAAAACTTCCTGAGGTGACGGGTTCGCCTGTTGTAGTTGACAGATCTAGTTAGTTTACAATGCCATGGAATATCTTTGTACCTATTGAATTGATGGATATGGTGAAGCTGTCAATAGCAGAAACACCGTCCGAACTCTTCTATATATATTTCTTGAACGGGCTGCGATAAGGAAATGATTGGTATATGTGCTCTTCAAATTGGCTGACTGGTATTAATTAACCCTACGAAAGCTAGCCATAGGAATGAAACTAACGACGTCATGTTTTCAACCCCCGTAACCTTATTTTTCGGGGGCGTTAGTGCACGCATACTGATTTATAATGGTGGCTTATTTAATAAGATCGGCCGCCTTTGTGTTATCAGAACAGGAAAACCACCGATCGGTGGTATTAGCATTGCAAAGGGTTATACTACCGGCATTATCTTCAATAAGTCGTTACCACTACTAGCATATGACAATGGTATTGATTCCATTGCATGTTCTACACAAGCCCTCAGAGAATCCTCTTTAACAATGGACAGCTGAGAAAAACATATGGGTTTAAAGATAAATCAGGAAGAAATTAGATATTTTTCAGCATTGGAACAGCGAACATAGATTCAACTTTTGTTATTGCTATAAAGTAATTGACAAATTCCCATATTTCAGCTCATATTTACTAGCAATATAACCACGATGTCACTGGTACAAGCAACTACGGTTTTCGACTACAGCGGGCGAGTCCATCACCTAAAGAAGTTTTAACGATTATCCGTTCTATCTGCCTGGACTGAGCGCAGAAGACTTGGACAAAATAGTCCACCGTTTAGCTCCGCCACAAAACCGTAAGAGGCCAACGCCTTAATCGCGAGATAGCCAGGAGTGTTACCCAGCGGGCTTCCACTCACGCACTTACTTCCAATTGAGACCAGATTACTCCAGTCTCTCGATTGGTTACGAGTTCGAGGTTGCTTGCACGGTCCTCTCCCTTACGAAGCGGTGAAACGGTGTATACCAAATCTATCGCGGACCACGGCATCCTTTGCCCGGCTGTTCACCCAGGATCGGGTAGCCGATGGTCGTTTCAAGAGCAGTCGCCGTAAGGTCCGCAACCACCCCCGCTCTATAGGAAACAGTACTGCTTCCAGACTCCCCCGACTGTTAGTCAGAGTGCGCAATCGATTGGCTTATCCGCACGGTGCGCAGACCGTCCAGGAGCGCCAGAAGGTTGATTCTCAGGGGAAACTAACCATAAGGCCAGAGTCCTACCCAGGCTCGCACTTCATGCGTGGAGGCCGTCGGATAGGTTTTGACCAGTGAGTGTGATCAACCCTAAACAGAATGGGTCTACGGGCCAACTCAGCAAGGGCCCATTAACTCCCACTGGTACAAGCAATCGTAGATAACAATTATTTACAGAACATACCATAAACATCCATATAGTTAAGTCTTCGCACTGATAGTGGACTTTTAAAGCTGGCTGAACTGTAAGCCAAAATTGCAAAACAATGTACTCCGAAAATTAATGTTTCTTAGCTGAATACCCAGCTTCTGTAAAAATGCTGATAACTGTACTTGACGAGTCATTCAGTAAATTAGGTCTAATGAGAACGTGATAAGCCTCTCCAAATATGTCTTGGCCAAGATCTCCTGAAGCAATTTAGAATATTTTAGAACCTGGAAAGCGAAACAACATTAAAATGTGGTCTTAACGCTGATATTAATGGAAGATTTGGGACTGATTAAAACGCTTTCGGCAAGCTTAGATCCAAGGTCTTGCATGCGCATAACATCAAGTTAGCAAAGAGAATACACGAGAATTCATACATGGCGATTGTACTGCAGAACCTACTGTATTCCTCAGAATCGTGATGTTTGTATTTTGAAACCAAATCGCATGATGGACAGATCGAATCGCATACTCGATAGAAGGGGTGAGATGGAGGGTCACTCATCCGATAGCTAACCTCAGGGTCTAGCTCTCACCTCACATCTTCCTAATATTCATCATATTTTTTCTCTTATGGATCCACTTTTACAGATCGAAAATGCTCGATCATTGGCTGTTTTTTTTTCAGCTTTGCTATGCTAAAGTCGCTAGCTTTTTCTGTTTCAATTCTTATGATATTCCGTGTTTTATTTCTATCGAAATATGCTCATAATTACGAATGATCTTTTTACCAAACTTAAATATAGGCAGGTCTTGATATGCTACAGGAAAGAACTCCAACGGGACAGCAGCAAGCCGACCAGTAACGTCCATAGACACGACACAAGACATAAAGACAGACATGTACAACCAAAAATGAGAACGACCTTTGGACAAAGACACTATATTTACCTAGCGAAAAAACTCCATAACATATTTACCACACAATTAGGCCAAGCTACAATCATTCAAAATGACGCTCACTACAAAAGACTGGTAACATTATGGTTGTTACACTCGACGAGGGAGCACTGTGAGTCGTTAGTAACTAACGTTATTAAATAGGTGCACAGATGACTTATATTACTTATTATTGTTATTATTATCTCATTAGCCTCATAACTGTATTCATATATCTCCCATATATATTATATCTCATTTAATTTAATAAATATTTTTGTTTAATATATATACCTATATACTATAATAGTTATACAATATACACTTGTAGGATTTCCCAAGATTAAATAAATTACCTATACACCCGGCAGATGAACGCAGTACTAAATATCACCTCAATACAGGCTCTGCCTAGTGAGGTGATAAAATCCCGCCGAAGCCGCACCTTTAGTAAATTTCCAGGGTTCCCATTTTGTATGTACGACTAAATGATGTAAAATATACTATAGGAAATTTAATCATGTAATACTAGGGATAAATAAATAAAATAAAAAAAAAAAAAAAAAAAAAAATATCATTATTTGGGCTGTTTATAGCAACTCCTACTGTGAGCCACCGTTTATACAATAAATACAACTCAGTGAAGTCTTGATATAGCAGACATTAAAATTATAATTTTGAATCTTGAAACCCTTGCCTAATTACCTACCTAGTCAGTTTTCCGACATTTTATTTTCTTTATTATGATAATATATAAAATCTAGAGTATGTATTTATTTATCATTTGGGTCGATTTTACCTTGATATTACTTATTTAAACACAAAATATATAGTAACAGTAGCCATTTGTTATTCGAACTTTAATTAGGAAATAGAGTTTAGATATTTTGAACCACCTACCCGTAAAAAAATATGGTTGTGTGTTATTATTATTATTTTTTTTCTTGGAGTGGGGCTTTTCTAAGGTCTTTATGAGCCTTGTAACACTGCGACCATTGCTGATCTATTGTGTTCGCCGCCTACTATAGTTCTGCGCTAAGCCTCGTGTCATTTAAGAACCGCAGCAGGCTTTTGGCGCCAGATTGTTTTACCTCCTCAGGTTGGAGGTAGTGACCACCCAAGTGGGTGTATCTTTTACGCATCAGCGGGTTACACTCGCACATGAGGTGTTGGGGAGTTTCCTCTGCCCCTTGGCAGAACCTGCACATTTTTGTGTCTCTGAGCTTGAGGTTGAACATGTGTTTGTTCAGGCCACAATGCCCCGTGAGCGCCCTCACCAGTATGCGTAGATTGTTCCTATTTAGCGATAGGGCCTCACGGGCCGTCTTACGGTCGTTAGCCTTGTGTAACTGGTTATGGTTGTGTAACCCCAAGACTTTCCCGGCAAGTAACAAAGGGCTTATGGAAGCGTGAAATCCCTTCAGAAAGGAGGTTGGTCTGATTGAAAGGGATATTCGGCGACGAGCGCCGATAGTGAAAATGCATTGACCAAATGATGCCTGCATGCCAATTTATCAATCACTCACTCAATCGGATAAACCGTTTGTGCGCTATCGTGATGGAATACACACATACAGAATTCCATCAGGAAATGGTTGTCATCGTCTCAGAAGGCACAACAAAACGGAATTTAACAGGATTTTTGATTAGGTAAAATTAATAAATATAAAGCAAATACTTAGTTTCTTTTTTATTTATAAATATAATAGACGTATATGTGACCTTTAAGACTACATGTATTTCAATTTAATTTATTTGTTTACATTTTGTGTATATTAGTATGTATATTTATTTTAAATATGTATTTATTTTATTTATGTATTACTATATATTGGTGTTAGGTTTAAGAATAATTTCTTACTACTATTTTTTTTGTATGTTGGTATAACTCTTTGTGTTTGTGTATTTATATTATGTAAGAATGAATGTTTTGAACTTTATTCTAATAATAATTATATAACCGAACGTCATACCTGTCAGCTCGCAATATGCTAAGTTAAATCCCTAGATACGGGCGTTCTTGCTCAGTTATGTATGCGATGAGCCAACGGCTATGGGTTCAACTTGTTTTTCCTGCACATTTTAATGTACTGTATACCGAATATCGTCGTGTTGTTGAAAATAAATAAATAAATTAAATAAATAAAAAAAAAACATACATATTATTGCGTCTTCATTTAAAAAAAATGCGCGTTCACAACATTTTCCCATCTTGTTCGTTGGTGGGCCGGGAAAGCAATAAAAACAGCATCTCCGTTAAGCCACGGGATGGATGAGAGAGATCGAAAACATTGACATTGTTATTGGTCTTATTTGTTTTTCCGGCCACTGTGACCTATTATACATAGTAATATGAGTCGATCGCTTTGTAAGCGAAAATACACTCCAATTTTAGGAACAGGTACTGTATTATAATGATGAGAGCAATTAATTCGCTTTTTAACCAAGACACTGATTAGGAATGTAATTAAATTTATGGCACTTTATCGGCGGTAATGAAGTGCAAATTATATGGTTAATTGACAAGATAAATACCCATTAAGCCAAGGCCAAAATGTGTTGCTAAAATGTATGTGTGTAGTTTAAAAAAAAACTCGTCAATTGAGTCGTATAAATACGTGCATTATCTCGGTTTAAAATTGGACTTGTAAAACTCGCAATATCGTTGGTTTTCGCAGTAAAAATAGATATGTTATCATGGGAGCATCTTTTTCTTTGAAGAAAACAAAAAAAATCGCATGGAGCTCTTTTCCGGTCATTGGTCTATATAAAAACGCAAATTTGCTTATCTCACGAAGTAAATATATATGTTGTTGCTCATATATTATTATGTAAATAAGTAAACAGTCATTCAGCGCCGAATTCCTTTAAGGTTTATAAACTCTAGAACTATCGCGGCTGGTGTTTTTATCAAGGGATAGGTGTTTTCAATTTGTTTCGCGGAGTTTTTGAAATTTAATTCTTTGTTTAGTGAGAATGATTGAAATTCAGCTATTCAACAATGCGTGAAAGCGAACAAGCCGCTAAAACTGGTCTCCGGAAAATCTATTTGTGAAATTCTAGGAACGTATTACACGTGAGCGTCGGGTGTCGATGGCGAGAATAATGGGTTATTTTGGTTTTAAAAATAATCATTAATGCTATGAAATGGCTGTTTTCAATAATATCTTTCAACATTCACCATTAGCGCTACAGCCCATTGTGAGTCTTGGCTTCGCCATACTGGGTGGTATTTCTTGTGACCGGAATATAGGAACGAGAATATAAGAAGAAGAGCATTTTTTATTACCTATTTGCTAATAACTTCTCCTTATATGTGCCCTTAATATAGAATACATACAACCAGTGTATACAACGCACAAGCCAGACTGTGGTCTGTCGATCTTCAATCCTTAGGTCGCAGCAAATTTTACTATCTAATCTTGATACAGCTTTACACCTCGAACTTTCCTTTCCGCGAGAGAATCTATTACCCAATCAAAGTTTGTGTCATAGGCAGTTTTATTTTCGATGGCTAAGGATGCTTCTAAACGGGCCACATTTTCTCTGCAATATGTGGCTGCAATACATTGCCCGGCATCATTGCTAGCAATATCAGCCATACTATGCTTTATGTTTAGTATATCCCGGTCATAAAGCCACATATTTTTCGTATGGCCGAAGTTGCTGGCCAGTGTTGCTGGTCGATCGCTTCGGAAACGAAAATACTGCAATATTGAAAAATGAAATGAATGAAAAAAACACCTTTATTGTACTAAAAAAATAATTACATTGATAAAGAAACCTTAAATTCTATTTTAACTTAGTACAAATGGCGGGCTTATCGTTTTGCGATTTCTTACAGCAAACCGTTGTTATATTAAATAAAAGTAACAATACAGCTCACATACATAAACATATACACATAAATATACATATACATACATCCATACATACATACATATACATACATACATAAAATAATAAAAAAAAATATATAATAATATAATATATATTATTATAATAGATACATAGGAACTACAGATAAATAAAAATAAAAATAATCGTTTTGCGATTTCCTACAGCCAACCGTTGTAATATTAAATAAAAGTAAAAATACAGCTCACATAAATAATCATATACACATAAATATACATATACATACATACATAAAAAAATAATAATAATATAATATATTATAATAATAAATACATAGGAACTACAGATAAATAAAAATAAAAATAAAAATACCTACTTATATAAAATGATAGATATTACAAAGTTCTTATGAGTATCCAATCAACAACCCAACGGAAGGGGGAAGGGAGGGAGGGGGGAGTGGGGAGGGTTGGTTCTTAGTTGATATTTTGAGGGAGAAAATGTTCTTTCAGTAACGCCTTGAAGCAGGGCAACGATGTTGCATGACGAATAGCATGCGGAAGCTGGTTCCAAAGTCGAGCAGAATGGACGCTAAATGAGTTGGTGAAAAAGGAAGACTGATGTAGTGGAATTGCTATGGTGTTGTCCGGACTTGATCTGAATGGAACACCATGACTTCCTAACGGGAGAAAGAGGTCTTTAAGGTGAGAAGGTGCTATGGGACTATTTATAATATTGCCCGGCCATCGTTATTGCTGTTTCGTTTTGCGCCATAAGTGCTTCTCTTTCTGTTGCGAGGCACGACGCACGACATCTTCATTTTGTGTTTATATCATCTAATGATTAATTCTTTTGATCTATAGAATATTGTTATCTATTCTGATATGTTATGTACAATTGCGTGAAATAATTCATATTATTTGTTTGTGTATTTAAATGTTTATATACATCATTAATAGATAATTGTATTGTGAAATTATTATTGATAGTGAATTCATGGAGAAGATCTTTCAATTGGTATTCATACCATCGAAAACATTCATGCGATATCTAAAGTATCACGCTTATTAGAGTCAGGTCGAATCCACATTCTCGTCTTTTTCTGTCGTTTTTAATTTTCATTTAAAAAAATATAGGCCGCTATGATACGTATGATTTCGTCGGCCATTGTTGCCCGATTATGTAGCCCGTTTACGAGTCAAAATGATAGGCCCCACTTTTGCAGACATATTGCCAAGAATGGCTGGGCTATATATTTTCCAGCCATGTGTTAAAAAATTTTGCAATGATGGCCAGGCTATGGTTGCTAATATTGCAGCCACATATTGCCGTAAAAGTATAGCCCGTTTAGGAGCACCATAAGATCGCGATGCCAGTTAGATGTTCCTGGCTCATTTTTGAAAGAAGGAAGGATTTAATTATTTTTAGTTTGCTTTGCACACAGCTTACAGTACATCCTTAATATGCAGTATATCCTTTATTAAGCTATACTGAGAAAAGCTATTGAGAAAGGCTTTTGAGAAAATATATAGAAAAAAAAAGATATCGAGAAAGGCTTTGGTGATTTTTTAAATGTTTTTTACTCAGCTGAGTTATTTGATTTTATTTTTTTCAGACACACGGTATCACTTAATATAATGCTTCACTTCAAAAATTTTAATTGAAAATTAAAGTAACTGACCCAGTCTTTTTACACGGCCCGGTGGCATAGTGGTTATTTCGCCTAATCTTACATTGTAAGTTCCCGGGTTCGATTCCCGGCTGTGTCACCATTTTTCGTTGGGATAAAATGACCAGAATTGCATTTTCAATTCTGTCGATCGAATGCAATAACAAGACACACACTTACACACATGTTACAAGCAAACAAACAACGAATGACTGAAAAAAAATCAAAATCATCATCTGACGACTGAATCCATAAATCTTAAAAATAAATGCAGGATTTTATATCACTATATCTAGGTTAAGACTATATTTGGCAGAAAAATAATATATTCGATTATCTAAATTGCACTGTTGTAGTATTTATAGCTATTTGTAAATTAACATGCCAATGCTGTCTGGTTATTTCTGCATACATTACTTTATAATCTATGACTTATTTATAGAGTGTGACATCTGTGACATAGCCATTATAACAAAATATAAAATTTCAGTAATGGTAGAGTTGTTTACATTATTTTTTTACCCAGTATGATAAATGATGACAGACGAGACGATATAAAACATGAGTAATTACATAAGCATAACATATGCATTAGTTATAAGGTAACATTTCCAGAAGTCTGTTTGTACGATAAGTTTAAGTGGAGTCATCACATCGCACACTCTTTTCTGGATCGTACGACGATTCGCTCATGCAGGAAAGAACAGCAGTGTATCCGCTTTTTACACTTTTTTCGACTGACCTGGGGTAGAGCACCTTATATGGGTTATATAGTCACATTTCAAACACGTGCCGTGACAGTTATTGTTAATATACCATGAAAAAGTATCTGTAAAAATCTATTGTAATCGGCGGTCAACAATTATTGTCTCCTCTTTCTCTGTCGTCTCTGCGACAAGTAGAAATCGAGGGCAACGTCATTGGGTATTCTAAAGTCGTGAAGAATATAGGCATACTCGTGGGCGAAACTGTTTCTTGGCAAGCACAAGTCAATGAAGTAAGCAGGCGAATCTATAATGGCTTTCATAGCCTTCGACGGTTGCAGAGATTCCTCCCTGTAAGCAATAAGCAGACCACAGCTCAAAGTCTGCTACTGCCGTTGCTAGACTATGCCAATGTCGCATATCTGGATCTCACCGAGACCAAACTGGATAAGCTTGAGCGTCTGCAGAAAATTTGCATAAGGTACATATTCAATCTGCGGAAGCATGACCACGTGTCCGAGTACCGAGTAAAGTTGCAATGGCTTCGGATACGGGACCGGAGAAATTTGCATATCCTTTCACTACTATATAATGTCCTACACAATCCTACATCTCCTTCCTACCTCAACGAGGCTTTTACCGAGTTAGGAAGTCATGGTCTCCCACTTCGTTCAAATCAGAATAATACTCTACGTATCCCAAAACACAAAGCCACCTATTTTCCCTACTCGTTCTCCGTCTCGACGTATGCAGCTCCACTGTGAAATCAGCTTCCTCCAACTATTAGAGGCGCTTGCTTGCTGTCCACCTTTAAGCAATCATTGAAACAGCACTTCCTTTTGCAATAAATAAGAATCATAAATTTTAACCTTTCCGTTATCCCTTCTCTATCCTTACCTTGTTTTGGCAGTTTTATTTTCTGTTTAATATATGTATGTATATATGAAAATGAATTGATTTATATACTTTTGGCTTTAGAAACGCATACAATGCATATTTGCTAAAATTTAAAATCTTATTGTACTTATTCTTGTAATCTTATCTTATTGTAATCTTATTTTCCATTACCCTTCTTTTCACATTAGCATGTTGGTTGACTGGAAGATATTGCTATGTAGCAATAAGTCAGCCATTGTACCTTGATTTCATTGTGCAATAAAGATATTTTTCATTTAATTTCATTTCAAAAAGTAGCTGCAGGCCTCACTTTGCGGAATTGGGTATATTGACGATATAAGTCCTTTTTATCATGGAAGCAATATGAGATTTTCAAAGAAATATGGAAGAAGCCACCTAACTAACACCACTACACCACGCAAACCAATACACTCGTACAAATCAACATCGACAACCGTGCTGAATAGAATAGGAGAAGGGAAAGCAAAAATCTACTAAAAATTCTTCCCTAAAAAAAAGACTAAAATAATGACAACAAAAAGTAAAACGAAATTAAAGAGGCTTATTATCTTGGTTAATAAATAATAATTATTGCTATCAATATTAAATTATTTTAATTTTTATTATATCATTATTAACTTATTGACATATCACCCCTTGTATTACTATCATTATTATTATTATTATTGCTGTTGTTATTTTTGGTATTGGCTGTAAGTGAATTTATTACTTCATTACATAATATATTTTAAGTATATTTATATGTTATTACTGCACGGGCATTTTTTTCTGTGGGTGAATCGATACAACGTGGTAAGCAACTTTTGATAAAATAAATTGAAAAAAAACCAAAACAAAAATTTTTTTTTTGGATTTTTTTTTTAATTTGAAAATTTGAAGAAGTTGACTGTTAAATTAAGGTTTGAGAAGCGTTTGAGCGCGCTGCGCCATCTAGCGGTTGGTAATACGTCGTAAATAAACAATATCAGCGATATTTTATCAACCGCTAGATAGCGCATCGTGATCATAACTATTCATACCTACTATTTAAAAATAAAATTAAAATAACAAATTTTCGAAAAAAAAATGCCACCAGAAAGCAGACGATGAGCAGAAAATGCCATCAATTAGCAGATAGTGTGTTTCTGTATTTTACTTATAGAATAACCCTAGGATTAAGACTAAGTACATACTGGTAACCAGCTGATTATCCTTTTTAGTTCCTATTTATTACTTGCTGATGACTTAAAAGAGGTAAATAAGTTCGAAACGCGACCTTCTGTCGAAACGTAGCTTATTCATTTTATTATAAAATATTAGCCAAACGGCAAATTGAGCTAGGACGCGTGGGATTCCGAACAAGGCTTCAAATACTTCACTCGCTCCGTTTCTATTAATTTCGCACAATTAAACTCATTCTGGTGCTGTCCGTCCAGAAATTGCGTAAATTATGCTAAACTAGAAATTACTGACTATAGTGTACTCTTGATCCCGCCACGACGTGACTGTGGCTATAGTCTATTCAATGAGAAGCGTTAATGTTATTAAAAAAAAGTCCATCCACCCATCGTTTGGGTCATTAAGTCCCCAGTCTTCAAAAAATTACGCTTAACGTTTTTTGTATGCGATAATTGGCAAAATGAGTATTAGGTATTACGTTTTTTTTAAAACTTTTAGTTTGGAATATCTGAATAAGTAAACTAGCTCTTTTTCTTGGAATACGCTTGGAGTTGATTTCGTGGACTTCATCACAAAAACTTCTTAGCACAAAATTAATTTATACCTTCTTCTTTAGTATACGCTGGTATTTTTTTTCAAAATCTCTTTAATTTCCTTAATCTAGACGTCATAATAGGTAAGATTATCTCATTGATTTACATTGAGTAAACGATATTTTTTTTGTTCAAAAATCACTTGAAAAGTTTATTTATTTTAAAATAATATTATAAAATAAAGTGTTGGCTGATAAAATAAAAAAAAATATTAGAAAAGGTACTTGTTTTTCATAATATTCTAAATTTCAATAAATATGCCTAAATTCCAGTTTCATTTTTAAGAATGTTTTAATTTATAAAACTTTCCTATAAAATTCCTTTCCATAAAATTTACACTTTCAATAACATATAATCTTGAACAGTGCTTACTTTCAGGTGTCTGTCATTTATTTAGATAAATATGTTGAATAGATAATTTTCAGTAATTTACCATACATCGGTTCTAGAATTATCGCGGGTGTCGTCAGTATCCAAATAAAATGTTAGTCGAAATAAAACATTATGATTATTTTTATTGTGAAAAAAATTCTTGCGATTTTGATATCGCTAAACCAGGGAGGAGACTCGTTTATAATATTTAAGGTTTAGAATAATTACGCAAGACTACACTAATATATAAAACAAGATATTCTGCTATTTGTACAAGAATGTTTCTGTATGTCAAAATTCAAATTTACGCATTCATTACACAGAAAAGCGTATAAATATATAAAATTATTATATGACTATCTCAAATGTAGTTCTGAACAAAAGTTGAGAATTTTGTTATTTTATGCGATAAGATTTGATTCTTATAAATATAGTTGCGAAATGTTTTTACTGTTTACTAATATGAAAGATTATTCTGACTGACCAATAACACTAAAAAGTAAACATTATTTAAAAGTTTACAGATATTGAGAAGTCTGAATCAATAGCATTGTTAGTAAAACTTTAAGGACTATGGGTTTTGTGAACAGAATATCTAAACCATTCTCGAATATATAATAAATATCTTTAAAACGCTTTACTTTTCTTGTATTCTTAGTACATTAGAGTTTTCATCTCAAATTTGGAATCCGCAATATGGTGTATATAAAAATAAAGTGGAGGACGTTCAAAGATACCTGAACTACCGGGAGCAATTGGGACTTAGAACTTACGAGAGCACTGAACCATTTTCGTACGTGTTCACTGGAAGACCGCCGCACAGCGGCTGACATGATATTATTGCATAAAATAATACACAACAACATTGAAAGCCCTCATTTGGTAGAGAAGTTGTCATTCTTTCTACCGCCCGCGAATGGTTCGCTCTCCTAGTACGTTTGAAGTGCCTCGTGTAAGCTCTAGTTACGCCCAAAACTCTATCATGTACCGCTTGATGACCACATACAACGAACGTTTTCAATATATCGACATATTTCGCATTAGCCAATCTAAGTTCAGCAAGCTGTATGTAGCTTACTTGGCGACTTCGAAATAGCTATACACTCGTAATATACATATATGAAGAGTTCGAAAACGAACAGATCAAAAATGAGACATAGCAATAGACAAAAATTAAATACCTATATTCTATCCTATGTCCCATCCATCTCCTTTTCTACCTAGTGACAGTTCAATAGTACTTTAATTTAATTTAATTCAGTACAATTTAGATAATAAATATTGTATATTGTATCATATACAATATAAATATTGCAAAGAAAAATAATGTAAGAAACATTTGATCTGCCAGCAAAACATTCTAATATAATAATTAGTTATAATTAATGAAGAGCTCTATGTTTCCCGAAGATCAAATAAATAAATAAATAAAATAAATAAATACTGAAATGGACGGTGGCTTCAGCAATAACACCAACAATTTCAATGACATTTCGACTAAAGCGATCTTATCATTCATGTCTCAGAATTAAGTTTTCCTTTTGTAACTTAGAGGGCTACACTTCAAAAACCTTGCTAAAATGTATTTTTCTTTTAAATATAAAAAAATGGGACAAATAAGAGAAATCGACTTATTCGTTTCGAGGAGAGAAACGTATTCGTTGAAATCCGGTAAACAGTACTCTTTCGATCTCATGTTAAATAGGGTCATAACTATATGACTAAAAAGCTACAAACTAACATAAGTACTTAGTAAGTAAATAAATAAACTATCGGGAACTAAAGTTCCCTTTACCTAATTAAATTCTAGTTACATAATTTAACAGTAAAAACGAAATATTATTTAAATAGTTCCCTTTAAATAAATGATTTCAGGAAGATTAAGTACTAGACGTTCACTTATTATATTCGAAAATAATTCAGTCGCATTACAATCTCAATCAATAACATAAATAATATTCTTTAGATCATTCTTTTACAACTCGATCAAAAACCAGCATGAATCACTGGATACCGAAGCCACGTACAACTTTTACATACAAATAGCTCTTCGACTATTCAATTAAATTGACAGAAATGTTTATAATAGTAATAAAGAAAATTATAAAGAAAACTAATTATATTAATATTTTCTTGTCATTCATTTATTTAATTAGTTGTCTATGTGGTATACTTTATCAGCGGATTCCACTCTATAAACTCTTGACTTACGTAATTTCAGATTTTTTTGCGGATCATTAAATAGATTTATTTGATTTAAAGCCGTAATATATTTTTGTTACTTTATCATGTCTATTATTAGGCCTATCTTAGTTTGGGCAAGGCCTAATTAGTAAGACATTTTTTACCCTATTAATAATTTGAAATAAAGTACTTGGGAAGTGCTCTTGTTCTTGGAAAAGACTGTTTTGTCTAAAATAAATTAACCTTAACTATTTATTAGTTTTGAAAACACTATTAACGAATTTAGGAATTTAGGAATCATACATTGGAATAAAACATTGATTTGCTTACAAAAATAACAGGAACCGAATGGCAAAACCTTAACCTTTTGCTTATTTGATTATGTCACCCAACTGAGACTAGCCCGTTCTAGGGTGGACAGGACTCTAATATTAAAATAAAGTTAGCTTGTTTGCTTGATTGCTTACACATGTACAAGTTTTAGTAAAAAGCTAATAGTCTTCAAAATAATAATAATAATAATAATAATAAAAAATATTAAAGATAATAATATAATCAATAAAATGCATTCCATTATATAATCGGCATAAAATGTAATATAAAATTCCATGAAATAATATAAATAAAGTAATATGTGAGAAAAGAAAGAAACAGTCATTAATATTTAATAATATAAGATTTAATATAAAAATAACTAGTCAAAAAAAGTACAATTCAATGTCAAAATAATATACCTATAATAAATAAGTCAAATATTTTTTGGTAGTTAGTTCAATGTTAAAATATACTCAACATACAATATGTCTAAAAATATGTTAATAATTTGTGCACCAAAGTTCTATTACCTAAATATCTAAATATCTAAAGATCCCATTGTTTAAGTTTACATTTGCATTTATGTAGATACTTAAAATACCTTCTAAACACATTAGAGAACAAAACTAGGAGAGAGGTGATTACAACGGTAGGCCCTAGTAACTCCCATATATACACATTTCAATTTTCAAGTCACGATCTTAATAAATATTGTTTTAAATTTTATGTCATTCGTGAATGCCGGTTGGCAACGTGTTGAAATGAATGCATTACTGGATTAATAATCAATCTATGAGGTAAACAACCATTGGTTTTTATTACTTATTAGAAAAAATGGCTATAATAATGTCATAATTAATTAAGTACTTCGGAGTTGGCAAGTACTACGGGCGAACCCGCCACCCCAGGAATGTTTAACGATATATAATCATTATTTCAACCGTAGGATGAACGCAATATACAGTCTAACTACAACATACTCGTGAGAGACCAACGCCTTACAGCGAGGTACTAGAAAGTGAAACAAGCAGGTAGCCTCGCGCTATCACTACCAGGTTTGGTGAGCGGCCTCTGCCTGACGTAAGCGGTTATTCAGTTTGAATATTTTGCTGACCGAGGCGCCCTTTGCCCGCCATGGTCACTCGGGCGGCCAACGGATCGATTCAAGGGATGATTCAACTGGAAATCTGTAAACAGAATGCTATAATTTTGCTACAATATTATATGCATTGATTGTTTATTAGGTACCAGTGTATTTGGTAACTTTAAAATATGTTCATATATAGAGTAAGTTTTAACAATCTGCAAAGATTTTAGAAAAATAAATTGAATTGAATTGAATTGAAGACATCAGGTCGACAACTGTCCTCCGCTGTCATAGGAAATTTACATCTCCAGATCCCCCTGGCTATTAGCCGGATTGAGCAAGCATGGCTGACACAGCCCAGTTTCGCCCGAGGTATTCCCCCGAATCCACAATCTTCTGATCCCAACCGCTTTGGAATGCAGGAATGCAGTCATGGCAGAAGCTTACAGCGGTTCTGAAAGGATAATTCCCTCTGCGAGGAGGCTACCAGATAGGAGTTAAACCGTGAGTCGGGCAGGCCAAATGACATAGAGCTTGGCTAACACCACCCAAGTTGCACGGAAACATTAGGAACCATTTATTAAATACTATATGTCCAAGAGTTTCTTCAAATACTTTCCAGTTTACTGTCTTATTGTTACAATCGTATATTTGTTCTTTAAACATACATTCTACACATCATTAATGGCCAACCAAAAATAATCATAAATACCATCCAGATAATATTATCCATCCACCCGAATCGTACCAGAGCAGTGGTAAAACCTGCCGCAAATTCCTTTCTTTCCGCTTCTATTCGATTTGTGCCAAAAGTGACATAAATCTTCATTTTACTACCCAGAAAAGCAATAAACATTTAGTAGGCAACACTGCCCATTAAAGCCATCGCTGATCCTGTATTAAATTGAGCCTAATTTATACAGTCCCGTAATGAACGAGTCTAGCTAAGTCGGCATTCGGCATATCTGCTAATTTTTGAGAACGTGTCCGGCGTAGAATTTTTAGGCAGGTGGAATTGGTGAAGCTGGAGCAGTAATGACGTTGAAAAGTTTTAATCCTGTTAAAATTTCATATCTATATGAAATTCTATCCTCTCTTTCCACCTATAGGTGGAAAGAGAGGATAGAATGCTATGGCGTTCAACTGAATGTGAGAATGAGCTCGATTGCATATCTTCGTGAATTAAAATCGGAATTAGTTCATGCGAGCGAGACAGGCCAATACGTTAGAATGGAATATGGAATGAACGTCACTTTTCCAGCATAAAACTACTAATCGAACAAAAAGCGGGTTAATCTAAGACCGGGCGAAATGTTTTTACAAGCTTTTATTTACCCTGCAATGTTTGTCAGTATGTTTCCTTAGGTCAAATCTTGCAAGCGGAATTAGAACCACTTACTCTTATCCTATGAAGTTAAAATTTTACACTTTGGTTTAGTTCCGATGGTAATGCATCTTATGATAAGCATGACCTGATTCTGAACCCAGGATTGGTCCCGACGAGGGGACTCCTCAATAATCAACAGCACAAACACGAAATTTTGTATACGCATTCAATTATGATAGTCCGTTATAAGTTTCACCATGACATGGCTACTGCGCCCAGGGTTGGCTCCCGACGAGGGGACACCTAAACGGTTAACAGCACAGACACGAAATTCTGTATATTATTAAATTATATAAGCCCGGTCTAAATTACACTCTGACATGGCTGCTGCACCCAGGGTTGGCTCGGGACAGAGCATTTTATTAAAAGCTTGTTTTTTTTAATGTATTTTTACTATTAACCTAATAAACTAATTCAGGTTGTTTTATGTTCAGCGGGTTGTTTTTGTGCGGAAAAAGATACGATCGTACATTTTACATTCTACACAGATAATATGAATCGCAATGTTTATATGTTTACGATCGCTACAATCGCATATCTTGTGGGCTTTAGAAGTGATCTCATAATCCCAGGGCTATTTATAAATCTATTGTTGAACCACCTAAGAATACGTTTGACAAATGGTAATAACGTTTTAAAAAAATATGTACAAAAACTGACAGCGTGTTACTGGCGTCATATGGTCTAGCTGACACGATGATAGCTTGACGAATGGTTGAGGTAGTTTGGTGAAGTATAATATACACGGAGTAGAGCCAGACACTTCATGTAAGCTTCTCTTTACCAATATATCTATTTTATTTTATTTTATTTTCATTTCTTAGGAAAACTTACAGCTAGTTAATTATATATAGGTACACACTAAGAAATAAGTATTGAAGGCCTTTTAAAAGATTTTACACATAATAAAAATATACAAGAAGTGAATCAACAAACATATATAACTGTAGCTAGATGCTTTTGACTGTACTCTCTATATATATTGTAGTATGTTGTGATAATATTTAAAATAATCCGGATATCTACTCTTCGCCAAGAGATGTACAATCAAGGGCTACGAGGAATCGACACGACACCTCATCAACTATACTTCAATGAGGACAGAAATACTTGAAACAGGGAACTGAGCTATATTGTGTTAAATACTCTCTATTCCGCAAAATATAAAATACATGAAACAACCAGGTTTCAGGCATGCATTGAAGCACAAATAGTAGAGACTTTAGTAATTCCACAATGCCATTTTTATTCCAATTCAAATTGACGTTTTACTTATTATAATATCTACTTAATGATCCTAGACATTAGTTGTGATTATATATTATTATTATTAATGTGTTCAAACCTTTATCTTTTCCGGATTAATTTCCTTTCACTTTGGATTTACTTATTTTGTTATAGCCTACCTACATTGTTACAAGTAGGTACTTAATGGATAGATTATTATTATTTTCTTACTTTTATACATAAAGAGCTGTTTTCTTCTTATTTTAACCGACTTTTTGACGTCATCGTAAATTTAATTTCTGTACTGTGATTAAATCATTGATTTTTTCTGTTATTTATTTTTTATTATGTATATATATATATATATATATATATATATATATATATATATATATATATATATATATATATATATATATATATATATATATATATATATATATATATATATATATATATATATATATAGTATTAGTGAAAATATGGTATTAGTACATTCCAAAAATGATGTGTTATTTTCTTAAATATGGCGGATATTAATCATTATTTGCGTCGCTTGTATACGAGATATTTCAATTTCACAATGTGATTTCGGTCCAACAAGGAATATGTATACAGAATTTCAAGTCTCTAACTGCACACACACACACACACACACAGAGACCCTCAGACATTTGGAAATATCGACTACAACGGGCGAACCTGTCCTCTCAGGATGTATTAACGATAATGATCGTTTTGTCTCCCATGAGGCGAGCGTAGAAGATTTTGAGACGATAAAAAATCTACCGTCCAGCAAAGCCACAAATCCGCCAGACCCTTACGGCGAGAAACCAGGAAGGTAACCCATTTAGGTCACCTAGTCCCCTGGCTACCAGTTTTGGCGGGATGACTCCATCTGGAATTAACCTTCAGGATACCTCCGTTCTCCCGACTGGTTACGGGAACGAAGTTGCTTGCGCGGCCCCTACCTGTTGTATTACAGCGGTAATTCAATATGAATGTATCGCAAACCTGGGCGTCCTTCGTTTCAAGAGCGGCATGACAACATATAAATATCCGATTCCGCTGCTTAGGAGACAGTATATTTCCATAGTCTACACATTTCTTCAGTAATTATTCAGAGTGCACAAACGATTGACTGACGCCGCACGGTGCGCAAACCATCCAGCAGTGCCAAAGGGCAATCCCCCAGAGGAAACCGATCCACCACCGGGGGTAGTCCCTCACACAAGGAGACTACTGAATAAGAGCTGAATCGTGAGGTGGGCCGACCGGAGAACACGTTGGATCTTATGGCCCAAGCTGCACAAAACCATTCGCTACCTAACCCAGATTCGCTACTCACAGACATACTTCAATCTAGAAATGGTCATAATGGTCTCGGAGGGGGGGGGGGGGGGGAACAAAATGGATATTTCCGTTTTCATATCGATTTTTTTAGCGACTTCACAACACTTTCCTTTGGGCTTAGAAAGTAAACATTGGGCGAATAAGACCTATACTGCCCTCTCAAGCTAAAGGGCTGCGGGGTAGTAAGTAACACATATACTGCCCTTTCAAGCAAAAGGGTTGCGGGGCAGTAAGTAACACCTATACTGCTCTCTCAAGCAAAAGAGGTGCGGGGTAGTAAGTAACACCTATACTCTCTATCAAGCAGAAGGGGTGCGGGGTAGTAAGTAACACCTGTAATGCCCTCTCAAACAAAAGGGGGGGGGGGGGGGGGGCATTGAAAGGTGTTGCAAGACACTATCATTATACAGATTTTCTACAAAGAAATCGTTTATTTTCAAGTTCGGTGCCGCCATTATCGGTGACAGAGATTAACTTCTCCACCAATAACACCTTTTGAAGCCACGTAGACTTGCCCAAATGAAAAGGGGAGTAGATTGATAGATTGAGTCTGAGTTTAAAGACGTGATCGATCATAAAATTATGGTGGGAGGGGGGGGGGGGGGCTCCGGCCCCGTTTACGTAATATTCGGGGGACTCGAGTACCCTCAAGCCCCATGGATTCGGCGCCTCTGTATCTGGCTGTATTTCACTCGTACCAACGTTCGTTACAAATCGTGTTGACTCAATTCCGTGAATCGTGCGAATGAATAAGCGATTTGTGTTACTCCGATATCGCATTTCCTACATGCAGCTGGTAGTATAACGTCCATAATCTGAGTTGGCCATTCATTTAGTTGTTTATCTAGCTATGCCATTTCATATTTACTTATCGCATGCGTGGGACACAGAGTACAATATGAACGCAATGTCTGCTATTTAAAAATACAAATGTTTGTAAATATTGAAGATCGCTTGAAAAATCAGTTAGTCAAACATGCCCTTTACAAACTGGACGACTTTTATGATATTGCGTCCACAATTGCTTGATT
Source organism: Micropterix aruncella (assembly GCA_944548615.1). Classification (NCBI taxonomy): domain Eukaryota; kingdom Metazoa; phylum Arthropoda; class Insecta; order Lepidoptera; family Micropterigidae; genus Micropterix; species Micropterix aruncella. Next base: position 28,495,180 of record OX155962.1, read on the forward strand.
ATAAATAACCATATTACGACTATACTTTTGCACTAAGTTTTAGATTTTATTGACATTGTTTTTAATTACGCATGTTTCAGAATTTTTCTTTTTCATTGTATTGATTATTATTTATTGTTTGATTATTGATTATTTTGTAAATTTGACTATTTTTAAGTAATCACCTCTGATTACAATTACTTATTTTTTTTCCTTTTAATTAATCAAAGCGGTTTTATCATCCGGTAAATTATTATTGTAAAATTTGACATGTTCCTCAGTATTGTGAAATGCTTTTATGGAATGAATAAATGATGATGCTGATGATGATGATCGCGAGCTCTGTCGCAAACTTGACACCCGAGCGCACTTCACTTTCTCTTAATGTAAGATATAAGACAGTAATTGAAAAAATATATTTTATATACAATTTTAAAAAAAGGGTCTAGAAATCATTGTATAACAATATTTTTTTGGTATGTACCATTGATTATACAGCGTATTATACAGCGTATTAGATTGATTATACAGCGTATTAGATTGATCAACGTTATACCACGATTTTCCAACCAGAATTTTACTACGAAACGTAACGTTCAGTGCTATCGTTGCGTAAAAAAATCATAGTTATTTTTTTTTATCTACTATTATTATTTTCAATGTGCCGACTTTCGTTGTATAACAGCATGGCAGCGTACTATAGCTGGCGCTCTAAATACGACTATATATAATAACAAACGAATGTTTAAATCTGAACTGAACTCCAACGGGACAACAGCAGTCTGCATAAAAGCAGATTAAATAAAGCAAGTAAAATAAGTGTGTGACACCCACGGGCTGTACCGCACTTGTAAGTGCCAACTAAAACGGGCGAACCCTTCACCCCAGGAAGTTTTAAAGATATTGATAGTTCTGTCTCTCGTGCGGAGAGCGCAGAAGACTTTGGGACGAAACAGTCCACTGTCAATTACGCCACTCGCCTGTAAGAAGCCAACGCCTTACCGCGAGAGACCGGAAATGTTCAACCAGCGGGTAGAACCCGCGGCCTTACTACCCGTTTCAGACAGATTTCTTCGGCCTCCTGACTGGTTACGGGTTCGAGGTTTCTTGCGCGGTGCTCTCCCTTATATTAGCGGTGATTCGGAATTAACCGAATCTATCGCTGACCACGGCGTCAATTGCTCGGCTGTCACACGGGATAGGGTGGTGGATTGGTCGTTTCAAGAGCGGTTGCGGTAAGGTTAACAACCACCCCCTATAAGAAAAAAGCCGTTTTCAGACTCCCAGAGTCAGAATGCACAGTCGATTGGCTGACGCCTTAAGGTGCGCAAACCTTCCAGGAGCGCCCGAAGGACGATTCCCAGGGGAGCTGGCCCGCAAGTACAGAGTCCTACCCGTACTCTCGCACTTCTACGGGGAGACTAAAGGATGGGTGCAGACCTATGAGTTGGGCTCTCCCTAATACATGGGTCATAATAGCCCAATTACAGGCACTGGGTGTAGTTTAAACTGAACAGCTGACTCAAATGTCGTTTATATAATAATGTATTTATATGTTCATATATTTTTTGTTTACAGCCAAAATATACCCTTTTCTCACTCCAAAAAAAACCGTGCCTAAAAGGTCATATAGCTTTGTATATGTGAAAAAAAAATATTTGACTCTAAGCCATAGTTGTTTAAAAAAAATACTTTAATCCCATCTGAAAAAAAAATTAAATAAAATACAAACGGAGCTGCCATGGAATTCACCGACCGAAGTAGGGCCCATCATATAGTGTTATTACACTTCTGGGGGGTGAGCAGTGGATTCCGGACTAACGACCGGCTGTGGTAGGTTTAGGACAGCTGTCTTGCCACATGTGAGCGTACACCTTACCACCCCCTTCGAAGCCATAGAATTTGAGATGCGGAAATCTCGGTTTTAGATATTTTTTCTAAGAAGGAGTTGATTATTTTCCTGGAGAGACCAAGATCTTTAAAAAGGTGAAACAGAGATTTAGCTGTCAGGCCACGAGCGCCAGCTTCCATCGCGTGAAGGTGAACAGTGAAGCCGTTCCTGGTGACGGCATTTGCGAGATCATGGTATTTATTTAATTTGTACTCGTGGTCTTTTGGGATATTTGATTCCCATGGAACAGTTAATTCTACGATAAGGGCCATCTTCCGAGATAGAGTTATATTAATCTTTTTTCCTTGTAACCCTTCATATATTATACTTCCAAGCACATTGACAAATGAAGCCGCGGGCAAAAGTCGTATTATTAAGAAGTCATGCAACCATATTCGACAGTGTGCAGTTCAGTGCTCTGTTCAATCAATTTGGCATATGACCCAGAGTGTAATGAAACCATTGCATAATTAATTTTGATCATTAAGAGGAAGCGAGACAGGGAGTCTGTGTCCCTCAGGTGCGAAAGTGAAGCTGATACAAGCGTTATTAATAGCTTATGTGATGCGCTGGTGGTCTACTTGTCTCGCTGTCTCATTTTAAAACCGGCACGTATTCAAAGATTAAATGATTTTCAGCTAGTAATTTAAACGTTGATGGGCGTCATTTCCGTCACTAATTAAAATTATGATTTAGGAACGAGGAGAGGCAATATAGGATATTCGCGACAGTATGACAATTATTTCACTGGCTAACTCTGGTTGTTAAACCTAACAAGCAAAGTATGCCTGTTTTTGTTGATTTTTTAAAATAAAATAGTATTTTATCGGATATTGTTTGAGGATATTATTCTACATATTCATTGAGGTGAAGTAGTAATAAGATTAGTAAAAGGAGTGAGGGGCTTGTATCCTGCCCTTGATGTCACCTGGAGGGCTCTATGGCATTACCTACATGGCTCTATGTCAAAGCCTAATGATTTATGGAATTACTAGCTGCACCCGGCGGTTTCACCCGCGTGGTGATGGAAAATTGTGATAATGATGATAGAAAACTATAAATCTTTATAAATCACAGCCTATGTGTTATTCTGATGTGTAAGCTATATTATTGTTAATATGAAATCGAAGACTATCGCGGTTGTTTGACATTATAAATAGGATAGAAAACGAATTTACCGCGTGAAATTTGTAGGACCCGACGTTTCGGTGACGTTGCAGCCGCCGTTGTCTAGGGTAAACTGAAGAGCTGTCAGTCCGTTGTTTTGCGGGTAGGCCGCAAACCGCTGCCGCCACTGCGTAGGTTATAACGGTGGTGGGGGGCCGGGCTCGGAGCGCGGGAATTTTTAAAATCCGTCTTGCACACAACACTCACTGTATCCTGTTTTACGTCTTTGCGTTCGGCGTTCGGCGGCGGGAACATTTTAAGAAGAGGGTTCCACGTAGAAGAGAGTTTGTAGCCGTCATCTCTATTGAAGTTCGGAGTTCTTCTTATTTCAATGGCTTCCCGGATCATGCGAGGAAAGTAGAATTGTTCCTTGGATAGAACAATGGGATTTTGAAACTGCATCCAGTGGTTACTTCCGCTATCCAATATATGTTCGCAGATCGCCGATTTTTCTCGCTGAACGTTTTTAACAGCTTTGATGTGTTCTGTCAGTCGCGTGGCTATGGGCCGTTTCGTTTGTCCAACGTAGGCTAGACCGCAGCTGCATTCGACTTTATACACACCCGGGGTTTGCAGTGGTATTACATCCTTTACAGGCCTCAAAAATCGAGCTATATTTTGGGTCGGTTTGAAGATCGTTTTTATATCGAATCTGTTTAGCATCTTACTTATTCGATCTGTCACGCCCTTGACGTATGGTAAGAATGCTCTTGATCTGCTCGGTTTTTGAGTTTCGTCCGTATTAGATCGTGTGCGTGTCTCGTGATATTTTCCGTATCCATTTTTCCTAAGGACATCATTGACATGTTCCATCTCCTTCGGAAAATGCTCAGTGTCGCATAGATCGCGTGCTCGATTCACGAGCGACGTTTGCACTGAACGTAGATGGTAGGGATGATGGTGTGAGCTTGCATGCAAATATCTGTCCGTATGTGTGGGCTTCCGATATACCGTATGTCCGAGAGTATTGTCACTTCTCCTCGTCACTTTGACATCCAAAAATGGTAAGGAGCCGTCCTTCTCTACTTCATAGGTGAAACTGATTTTTGGGTGTATGGAGTTTAGATGACCCAGGAATTCTTTCACCGTTTGAATGTTGCCTTTCAGGATGCAGAAGGTATCATCCACGTAGCGAAGCCAGAGAATGGGTTTAATTTTGGAGGTTTTTATGGCTAATTCCTCAAAATATTCCATATATAGGTCACTAACTATCGGCGATACGGGGCATCCCATTGCTACTCCGTCGATTTGTTTGTAATAATCGCCGTTCCATAGAAAGTAGCAGGATGTCAGGCAATGTTGAAGCATGTCGGCGTAGCTAATAGGGATTTTAAAAAAATTTTCACGCGGTAAATTCGTTTTCTATCCTATTTATAATATTATTGTTAAGTTTATTCAAAATCCATTCAGTAGTTTTTGCGTGAAAGAGTAACAAACATCCATACATACATTCTTACAAACTTTCGCGTTTATAATAGTAGTAGGATAGGATGGGGTGCTTGCACGAAACAGGCCCTAGACCCACTAATAAAGACGCAAAAACTGCTGTTACGGATAATTTAAAGGAAGCCTAATGACTACCAGTCCGAGCGTCTTTTCAAAGAGTTTAGTCCTGGACGTCAAGCAATTTTTTCCAAAATATGTAATAATATTTTTTCACTAATATAAAGATAGGCATGATCAAAGTCAGCAAAACTGCAATACTCGGAGTTCACGAAAACAACATTTCCTTATTCCTCGAGTTCAATCAACATTTGTACAAAGACAAGCTTTCTTCCTTGGGCCCAGGTTATATAATGACATAGAAGAGAAATGGAAACACCTAAAGAACATTCAACAGTTTAAATATAATATAAATAAATGGTTATTTGAATTAGGGAGGTCTAAATCCAAAAACTTGTCTTGTAAATCGTATATATACATAATAGTTGATTTTAAAGCTAATATTGTATACATGTACATAAAGTATTATACATATAATCGTAATATATCGTATGGTATTTTTTTTTCGCAATATTTTTATAATCGTATTTATATAATTGTATTCTAATATAAATATGTTTATAACATAATATATTTATTATTTATTATAATCGAATTTAGGTATCTATGTATTTACCATATTATTACATAAATATGATTAGGTATATATGTATATTGCAATATTTATATATATTATTATATTATATTATATATTAAATTTTAATTAGGTACATTTACTATTTCTAAAAATAAAACGTTAGTCAATTTAGTTCTTTATAAATTAAATCGCTAATTTTTAATTGTTTATTCTGACCCGCCTAGAAACAGGACAGTACAGTGCTAGTTAGGTGGGCACTGACCATTTGCTACATTTGCGTGTAAAATTTTTCCGAGTTACTTTATAAAGTTGGTAATAATGTGGCTATATGTATAAAAAATTAATAAAGTACCTACTAAATAAATAAAAATAAAAAAAATCTTTTGTAACTACCCACTTTGTGTTTGGGGGGTCTGCTAGAAGCCCGGTGCTGTTTACCAGTCCATACAAATCACTAATTTTCAGCTTGGGCAGGATACTCGGTTCGAGAAAGGCTCGTCCCAGTAAACTGTATCTTTTTGCTGCGAGGCTTGGGTAGCGACCAACGATACTGAGCTGAAAGTCGTCTACATTTTTATTTAGTTAATCCTTTGTTACTGAGAAAAAGAATCGGAGCATTCGAAGCGTTCTACTAAAAGACATAATCAAAAACAACCAGCTCAGAATTCTGTCTTTTCCTTAGTCAAATCAATGATCGTTTACAGAATTACAACAAGCGAGAACTTATTTAAATACTACCTCTACAACATCGTACCTATATTAAAAAATTTAATTCCAAATAATTTTTGAATTTATTTCAGACATGACAAAACGGGGTTGTTCAATTTTTGTGCCATATTATGACTAACATTTGATTTATTAATAGTTTTTAAAATTTTATGTTTAACATTAACCTAGTACTAGACAGATACAAAATGATGGGCTACTCGTTTTTCCTTATCGCAATTTAATGGCAACAAAAGATTGAAGTAGTTAATCTTTTATTTATTTAACCAAATCCTTATAATATTAAAAATAAGTAAATTAAAAAAATACATAGAAATGCGTATATAAATAATAATAACATTACTACGGTTTATAAACATTTTTATCAAGACAGAAAATTTCTGTGGCGATTAATCTAAACCTATACAACTGCAGTTCATATAATTATATTTATATGGTCATTTTGGCCACAGCGATACACACTAAAAATCACAAGGTTTGATAATTTAAAACGCTTATCCTCGTAATATCCAAAATCATGTTTTTTATTAAAAAAAATAACCATTTTCGTTTAGACGTACAGAATTACCCCTTATAAGGATCGACGAGTTGTCGCGAACACCCAGTATAGTTCAGTAAAGCTGAGGTTATTTTTAAAATTTTATTTTCTTTCTTGAAAATTTTATTTTCTTGAACAATAGGAAAAATATAAATGTACATGGTCTTGTTTCGCACTCTATCGGATATATATCTCGAGGAGTGACTTCAAGGCCCCAGCAGATTCACACGCTTTTACTTCCGCTGGGAGTTTATTATAAAAGCGACAGAACAATACAATTTGCCAGTCGTTCCCCAGAAATGTTACCGAATTTCAGCATTCTTAACGTTCTTTGCATTACTTGCCTTGTAACTTGTGAATGGGTAAAGTACTTCCTGAAGTCATCATCCCTCAAGAAATATTCTGTAATTAACCGATATCAAGATATTCGAAATATAATATATGGCAAAAGTTGAATATGTTAATGGTATCATTTTGATATTTTAATTTAATACTGACTGAAACGACTCATGGCGCTAAATACAGTGCAATATAAAATTCTTCAGGTTTACGAATCAAGGCAACTGCATTATGCAGAAGAACAAATGCCACGCCTACGGAGTAAGTATATCCCGCTATATAACGGAGTATATAACTCATCGTAAAATTAGCCTGTTGTGGCCTAATGCTAAAACTAAACACTACATTAAAAGTATTAACAATATTAGAAGTATTCGCAGTAATTTTGATTATCTTCTCATTTTATTAACCTATTGTAGCCTAGGTATAAAACTTATAGGTATATAACTATAGATATAAAACTAAAAATAGAATACTTCTAATAACTAATTAGTAGTCTTCACAAGAATTTCGATCAACTTGTCGTTTTATTAGACTATTGTAGCCTAACGGAAAGCTAAATATTACAGTAGAAGTATTACCAATATTATAAATATTATCAAGTACTTGCATTAGCCAATATGGATACGGATTTCGATGTCATCGCACTAAAGCGTGATGAATAAAAGATAATCCACCCATGCAATATCTGGATATCTGCAATACTAACATACTTTACAGCGGGAGAATTATACATAAAACGATGGGATCGCCTTATCTATTATAGATACACTTAATGATACTGATAGTACAAGAAGTAAGAATGAATGACGCAAATTGCTTAAAAGAACAACACGGTAATTACCGCGACCTATAAATTGCCATCTTTAAAAAATACTACGTCTTTTACTAGTTTCCTTTCTGAAAACATAGATAAAGATAAAGATAAGAAATACGTCTTACTTAGGTATCTAATTATCGATATAACGAATATAAGTATGATTCGAAATAACACAAAATACCTCTGTTTCTTAGTAGAATGTGGCTTTGCTTCGGCCTATAATGAATCAACTACAGAAGATGCTTGTCCAGAACATATTTTTGTTAGGTGATAATTAATGGTGTATGATTTTTCGCGATATAGAATTAACTGGCGATCTGCATATTAATGTTATATATATTTTTAATATATAAAATTGACTGAGCGACAGTGACAGCTTAAACTGATACGAATTTTGTAAAGAAAACCTAAATCATGACAATAAATAACATAAGTGGAGAAAAAATACTCTATAGACAATTGCGACCGAAATGGCAAGCCAAAATGCAAGAACACAATTAAATCGAGCATTCTTATGAAATCTTCATTGTACATGTGCAGATATTGCTAAAGTCGACCGAATAAAATACTTTGTTTGGACCCTAGACTATAATCTAAAGAGGAAAGAACCTACAAACAGTTCCACAACAAAATTATGACAATTTGCCAACTGTTATCTTCAAACTATGTTACTTTTCAACTATTTTGGATATATCGAGCACCAGCGCATAATGGGATGCGAAATTTCGAATTATTACTATGAAAATAATTTCATAGTTTCTCAAAATACTCGAAATTTGTCATTTTAATAGGGTATTTTTTCTGTTTAACAAAAATTGTTTTCGGAGGAATGCTTCTATCACATAAAATATGTCCATAATTTGTTTATGTCCGACTGTAGAAGCACATAAATATGGCCTAAACTGTTTTATATAATTATTTCTACCTCCTAATTTCTTCCAAATTCCATTTGGCATAAAAGCATTTCTTTACTAGCTCTTATGTTTCGATAAAAATAGCCTAAAACATAACAGACGGCATAAAAAAGACGTATAGGCCAATCATTGTCTGTTTTTAGTAGCTGCGCCTTCTTTGAAGTAGACACCTAAACTATTAACTCCCTTTGATTTCTGTATATTTTAGAATTATTGTATTAGCCTGGGTATGAAAGTGGGTAGAGTAGCCTTTCAATTTATTTAATTTTAATTTGTAACCTTTTTTATTTTGTTCCTTCAAACGAAAACTGGACAAATTGCGATTTCTTCAAGCAACATTATGTTTATTCAAGTGAAATTATGTTTATGCAAGTAAATAAAAATTTATTCAAGTAAAATAATATCTTTATTCTGTATACTAGTAAGCTACTCAATAAAAAACTGTGTCGAAAAAAAAACATTGTTATGATATCTTTTAATGATATCTCACTAAGCCTTGAAAACAAACATTTCATTAAGTTCCTCACGTTTGTACTTTTAATTAAATTGTGGTTATTTGAGTAACTGTGAATGTATAGACATATTCTTTGTTACAGTACAAAACCCTCTACGATAATCGAATAGCAATGATACCTATAGAGAGAAACGCTGAAATTCGAATCACCGCCTGACGCAAATCATCGCAGAAACAGCGATTGAATCTCAATCATTCAAATAACCCTCCCACTTCCATTAATTCAGAGATCTCGCCATTTTACCAGATATATCGACGCCATTACACGAGATGTCGACGTCTATATAAGCGATGTTATATGTCATCGTAAAGTGTACGGCATGTGTGTGCTTCTGGACGGAAAATAATGTAAACCATTTATTCCGAGGCGAAGCGATACGCTTAAAAGGAAATTGCAATTCAAATAGTGGTGTCTGGCTATGTACTCGCGGGAAACCAGACGATGAATTTCCTTCTGCATCGTCCGGTTTGCAATATTTGCTGTTACTGGTTTATGTCGACGTATTCATCACTAGATATAAACAGGCGAGCTTATTGCCACATGGAAACGTCTTACAGCTAACCTAATCACAGTGGTACAAGCGCGCATTGTGGAAATAACGATTATTACGTTCGTCTGCATAAAATACAGAACAGTATAGGTGTTTAAAACTAAGAATGCCCGGGGAGACGATATTGGGAGATAAAGAGGAGAGAATGGGAAGAACTATTTACTTCTTAGAAAGGCAGTAATCATTAAGGGGAGTCTTTAATGGTGGTAAAGAAGGCGAGCAGAGTCTTGCATTATGGACACAGAAAGAGTAGGAATAGAAATCAGTATTATGACACGGAATTTTTAGTAAACTCTAAGAGGCTAACCGAGGTACGAGACCGTGGGAACATAATGGTTCAAAAAGCTCGTGGAGATAGGATGGTGTTGATTGGGAGAGTACACGATAGAAGAGTGCAAGTATATAATATGAACGTTCCTCCTTTGGCGTACTGGCAACCACTTTAAAATATATAAAAGAGTAAAAGGTTAAAGGAATATATAAAAGATGTTGGATTTAAAATTCTTCTTTCCATGGTTTCCCGATGTTTCGACAAAGTTGCGATTGCAGGGTTATTATACTTGTATGTAAACCGTATTAGTAAAATTTCTGCAATTATGATCATATGAAGTGATGTTTTTCGAGTTTACATAGTGCCGACCCAGTGGCGTAGCAACTAAAGTGCCAAGTAGTGCAGTAAACCAGGCCCCACCCTGCTAGAGAGCCCATGGAGCATTTGCTTGTTGGTGCAACTAAAAGAGTGATAATATTTTACGATATCTTGGTTATTGAAATATAACTCAAAATGCTCAATAACGCCACCTAGACGCAACTACTAGAGCTTTCGACTACAACGGGCGAATCCGTCACCCCAGGAAGTTATAACAATATTAGATCGTTCTGTCCCTCGCGAGGTGAGCGCATACTTGGGGCGAAAACAGTCCACCACACCGCCTGTAAGAAGCCAACGCCTTACCGCGAGATAATCAGGTTACTCACTCAGCGGGCCGACATTCGCGCCCTTACTACCAGTTGCGCAACCAGTTGCGCGGTCCTCTACAATAAGTAGCAGTGATACGGTGTCTACCGAATCTATCGCGGACCACGGCATCCTTTGACCGGCTCTTCACCCGGTATCGGGTAGCCGATTCGTCGTTTCAAGAGCAGGTGCTGTAAGGTGAACAACTACCTCCGTTCTATTGGAGACAGTACTGTTTCCAGGCTGTCGGTCAGAATGCGCAATCGATTGGCTGACGCCGCAAAGCGCGCAGACCGTCCAGGAGCGCCCGAAGGTTGACTCCTAGGGGAAACTGGCACGCAGGCCAGAGTCCTACCCTGGCTCGCACTTCTAAGTGTGTCCAAACTGCAACAGGGCCCATTAGCTCCCACCTAGACGCAACTAATAGAACTATTTATAAAAACTCTATCTAACTGAATTCGTTAGTACTACTACAATGCTATCAATGGCGTTTCGAGAGGTGCTTCGCCGAGCGAGATAGCGCACTGCGCGCTTCGTTTGTCTCTTTCTGGCGCAAAACAGCGAACGGCCGGGATGTCGCATATTGGCGCGGGCGATATTGGTGCGTCAACAAGCACAGAATCAAGATGCATTTGAATTAATTAGACAAATTTTCTGTTATTGTGTTTGAGGACTGTGTGTGAAAAGCAGTCAAAGGTACAACTACAACTACAAATTGATGGTCAACCCGAAATATCCAGAACACAAAGACTAAGACAAACAGATTCAACCAAAAATGAGGACTGTATACGGACAACGACACTACGCATATCTCGGACTCTATAATATATTTTACTCGTACACAGGACAGATTTTAAACATAACCGACAACCAGTTCAAGAGACGGGTGTCTCATTGGCTCTCGAACTATAAAAGATAAATGCGAAAGTATGATATATTAAAATATTTTATTTCTAACCACAAATTATAGGATATACAGATGTAAATTATGGATATACAGACATACAGATTATAATATTTTATATTTTATTATGTTATACTATAATATATATAAATATGATACATTATTTTATATATAAAATCGAAGACTATCGCGGTTGTTTGACATTATAAATAGGATAGAAAACGAATTTACGCAGTCTACCCTAGACAACGGCGGCTGCAAAGTCACCGAAACGTCGGGTCCTACAAATTTCACGCGGTAAATTCGTTTTCTATCCTATTTATAATTATTTTATATGTTATAATATATGATATTATATTATATTGTATTATTTTATGTTATATTATATAATTTATATTATATTATGCTAAATTATATTACGTATTGTGTTTTTAATGAGACGGAAGAAGGACAGCAGGCAAGGCGTACAGGCTCAGCAAATACCACAGAACACCCCAACACAGGCGTATACCTAGTGGGGTGATGTAATACTGACAAGTAATGCCCTTACGCGATTTTATATAAATGTGTATTTTTTTTAAATGTGTTAAAAAAATTAACGCAATCTATTTTATGTAACTATAAAAAATAGGATAAAGTATAAATAAATAAATGTTACTACTTCTACTACGCCTCAATTCCAGTGCGAGTGCAATCATTGATAGATTCGCAAATATCAAGGCACGATTAAAATTGAGTAATGATAATATTCTTTGATTATTGGGTGAATCGCCTGCCTTACTGGATCGGATTTATGCTTACTATTCGGATTATGCTTATGCCTTACTGGATCGGATAATATGCTTTGATTATTGGGTGAATCGCCTGCCCGGGTAAGCTGTTTTCGGGATCCAATACAGCTGCGAAACCAGTTTATTTCGATACCTGTAATACCTACCATATTTCCCAAGTTTCATTAGGAGCATTTCATGGGATAGATACTGTGTCAGGGACTTGCGCGGGGTCGGGAAGTACAGTAATACACTTTTTGTTGGCGTCTACATACCTAGTGATATGCTCTGACATTTTTAGTACTGCATCTTGTGTTCCCATTTTTGGATCTGAAGCCGTATTGGTTTTCGGATGACATGTGATTGGTTTCTATATGATTACAGAGTTGTGTAATTACTATTTTTTCCAAAATTTTTGCTAAAACATTGGGTACTGGTATCGGTCGATAATTTGAGGGATCAAACTTCGGTCCATATCTGTCACCTGATACTTGATAAGAAATATGTTTTCGGTTGACTATGTTTAAAAAAAAATGATAATATTATATTAATTAATTAAATTCACAAGTATATGTGCACAGTAAGAAACCTTTTTAGGCTACTTAATTTATTGGTCAATTTAGTTATATATTAATCTATATATTTATTTATTTTACTTATCTATAAACTTAAATATTTTCTTTTTCTTTATTTAATATTAGTTCTTTATTGATATACACATTTATATATTTATAATAACCTTAAAATTTATAAGAATGAATGAGTGATCGGAATGAATGAGAAAAAAAAAAAGAAAAAAAAGAAAGAAAGTGAAGTAACTATGATTAAAGTAAAGTCTTAAATACTATCACCCCAGAACAGATATACAATCTAGTGGGGGGATAAAATCCACACAAATGCAATCTTATCTGCTTCGCAAAAATCAATTGTATTGTATTGGATAATTTTATAAAATAAAAAAAAATAAAAAAATAAAAAAATATTATTTGATTGTAATGTGCCCAATTAAAAATGATTGCTTCAACTATTTCTATTAGAAATGAAATAGTTTTGATTTCAATTCCATTAGTTTTGTTTTGATTTGAAGAGATGGATGACGGGGGTCCAATTTCCTCTTCACACCATCGCTTTTGATTATCTAGCTATGCCACTATGCCGACCCTGGATATACGATGGCCCATTACGAATGATAGTGCAAGAACATTAGCGATATTTCTATTTATTGCATTACTCGTTTATTGTATTATTCTTCAGTTAATTGTCCATAAATCTGATAAACCTTTGATCTGAAAATAGCGCATTGGACACTATCTGCTATGATTTATTCATGCACATAGATTATCGCAAATTATATAATTAGTGTTATCTCCGTAGAGGACTAAAACAAAACAGTGGAACAATTTTAGTTGCTAGTGAAGTCACCGACGTAAGTGGATTCGAAATACTGTGGGATTGCAGAATGTTGAAGACGTAGTGAGTGATAATGCAAGCAGTAGACAAAGTAGTTCAAGTAGCTTGGAAGGCGAAGATATATATTATAATAGTCGCTAAAGTGTGGTAGAAAACGATAGATACTCCAAACAAGAATTGTCTGTAGGTCACTATTTTAGTTCTATCGCGGACCACGGCATCCTTTGTCCGGCTCTTCACCCGGAATCCGGTAGCCGATGGTCGTTTCAAGAGCGGTCGCCGTAAGGTCAACAACTACCCCCGCTCTATAGGAAACAGTACTGTTTTTAGACTCCCCCGACTGTTAGTCAGAATGCACAATCGATTGACTTACGCCGCACGGTGCGTAAACAGTCCAGAAGGGCCAGAAGGTTGACTCCTGGGGGAACTAGCCCTAAGGCCAGAGTCCTACCCGGGCTCGCACTTCATGCGCGGAGGCCGCCGGATGGGTGTTGACCCGTAAGTTTGACCGACCCCGAACAAATGGATCTTCGTGGCCAACTCTCAAGGGCCCATTAGCTCCCACCAAAATTCCACAATGTGGTTTCGAGATCGAAGTATGACTAGCGCGCCCTCTTGTAGACCGTGTTGAAGCACAACTCTTTTCAACTCTTGCCATGACCAAGTGATGCCTGCATAACAGATTTCAGATCAATCGGATGAAGCGTTTGGGTGCTATCGTGGAGGAATACATTCCTACACATTCACACACATTACACACACACACACATATACACACACATACAGACTGACTTTAGTCTGAAAATGGTCTAAATCGACTCGATGGGTTTCAGTCCGTTCACAATACGTTACCTCCTCGTCGGTTGGTAGGTCGGAAAAGTAAAAATCATTTACAGACATAACTTTTTAAAATCCCAATATCTCGAGGTGTTTTTTAATTCAGTTCACCTCTAAGGCGACGGTTAGTGATCAGCTGTTTTTATGTATAAGAAGCAGGAGCAGTATAAGAAGGAGGAGCAGTATAAGAAGGTTCTGGAGGAAAGGCTGGTCCCACAGACAGCAGAATGGTTTCCAAACAAGGACTTCATATTTATGCATGACTCTGCGCCTTGTCATAAAGCCAAATCTGTAACAGAATATTTAAAAAAATAGTGTAAGCACTCTGAACTGGCCGGGAAACTCGCCCGACTCAAATCCGATAGAAAATGTATGGGCAGTCCTGAAAACTGAAATTTAAAGAGATAAAATTATAACAAATAAAAGAGAACTGATCGAGAACATTATCAGAGCTTAGCACAATACTCCAAAACTGCAAGATGTAGCCATAGCATGCATTGCTAGCATGCCACGTCGCATCCAAGCCATCATAGAAGCTAAAGGCGGAGTCACTAAATATTGAAAAGAAATATTTTTCGTAAAACATAATGTATTACCTATGTTTAATTTTAATTCCTTAATACATACACTATTTTAAAAAAATATATGGTATAAGATAATATATGATATAAAAATATATGACAGTATCATTTCATTTTATGGCTCAAACTTACAAAATAGAAAATAAAATGCTTGAGTATAATAATTTGGCCACCCTCTGTGGTATAAACGCTCGCGCCAAAATTATGAACATGATGTTTCGTATGATTATAATGATGGGCAGTAAATTATAAAAATTAAATATAAAAAACAGGTTTATACTGTCCGCGGCGGGACAAGCAAACGGTTATATACTTTGTAATAATTGTTATTCGGCTGCACTATAATATATATAATTTAGAGATACGAAAACAAATTAAACAAAACTCGACAAGTCAAAGCCACCTATATCCAATATACCAACAAATATCCTATTTCAGTTAACATATTTTATACGCTTTTAGCCTTGACATTTTCCACAGCAGAAATCAATCATAAAATATTTTTAATATCCGTATGTTTCACGTATTTACGAAATTCTCTTTGACGTTTTCCGTTTCGTAACGATTCGGGATAACTTTCGTTTTATATATAAAATGACTGAGGCAGACTTATTTTTTCTTCCCCTCTTCCATGATTCAAAACATCTGTTATTGAAGCATGTACATATAGAATATTCCTGTATCTAAAATATTTTAGAAAAATATAGATTAGCCATAATACGCGACATAAAAACAATGTGTTATTGCCTAAAGTACGCTTGACTAAATATCAAAAAACATTTTTATATATAAGTTTTAAATTGTTCAATGCTTTGCCGTCATCGACGAGAAGACTTGAGATGGCAGCATATAAAATCTGCTTGAAAAATCAGTTAGTCAAACATGCCCTTTACAAACTGGTCGACTTTTATGATATTGCGTCCACAATTGCTTGATTATAAATAACCATATTATGAGTATACTTTCGCACTAAGTTTTAGATTTTATTGACATTGTTTTTAATTACGGATGTTTCAGAATTTTTCTTTTTCATTGTATTGATTATTATTTAATGTTTGATTATTGATTATTTTGTAAATTTGACTATTTTTAAGTAATCACCTCTGATTATAATTATTATTATTTTTCCTTTTTATTAATCAAAGCGGTTTTATCATCCGGTAAATTATGATTGTAAAATTTGACATGTTCCTCAGTATTGTGAAATGCTTTTATGGGATGAATAAATGATGATGATGATGATGATGATGAGCTAAACATTATTCAAAAATATTTATTAAGTTTATTATTATTATTATTTATTCCGTAGCCGGCAATTAGGGAGGGGGTCGCCATAGAAGCCAATACGCTGCTGTCGGTGCCGCTGGATCTCGTACTCCATTCACGATTCGCTTCCATTCTTGACGATTTTTTTGCCACGTCTCGAGCATCTCTAGCCGATAATCGTTGATTTTTAAGGTCGTCTTTGATGTTATTTAGCCAGATTTTCTTCGGTGCCGATCGCTGAATTCTTCATTCTGTCGGACGGTCTCGACAAAGAAGTTTACGTGGCAAGCGATTAAGTTTATAAATGATAGTTCAATTTATATGTAATGGTTATTAAACTATATATATATGAGTGTTTTATAATATATATATTCTCATGATATTAATGGCCTTTATGACAGCTTACATAGATACATACTTACTTACTTACATACTTTAACTTACATACTATACTACTACTATAACATACTATAACTTACATACTTTTTATTTGTACATATATTTTTTATTATGATTTTGCTATGGTTAACAATTTTATATCCTTTATCTCATCTTGTGTTTTAATTCTGATTAAATTTTGAATTTCTATAATTAGGTTTCACTATCTCCCTCTATTTTTAAGCAATTATGTTGATCTAATTATGTTTAGCTAATTTTGCGTCTTTTTTATGATTATGGTAAGGTTAACAATTTTATATTATCAATTTCACTTTTATATTATTATTTTATATTCGACATTCAAGCTTCTAAAAATACATAATAACTCTTAGTGTATAAATTCTCCCAAATGTTCTTAATTCTACATTATTTAATTTTTTATATTGGTTAATAACATATTTACAACAATTTAAATGTCCGGCTTAGAACAGACTATTGCCTAGTTAGGCGACATTAAAATAGGATCACTGACAACAGTTTCTGGCATAACATGTTATCATTTTTTTGCTACTGGATTCTCGGCTATGACATTGTAATTTTATATGTCCATTTACTGAAGATAATTTTAAATTACCAAATAAATACATAAATAAATTAAAAAAATATATAATTACAATCTGAGGACTAAATACAAATGTTTATTTAGTTTGCTGGTAAAAACTTGTTTAATTACATCAACATTGAGGAATGTCGTTTAGTACGGGCGAACCCGCCAATCCAGGAAGTTATAACGACATCATGTCATTCTATTTCCCATGGAGTGAACATAATTACTTAATGGACAACACAATCAATAGTCAAGCTACGCCAGCAGGCCGTAAGAGTTCAACACCTTAGCGCCGCGAGACACTGGAAAGTGCAACTTTGTGTCCAGATTTGCATAAATTTCTCCATCCTCCAGTCTGGTCACGGATACGGGGTCACTTGCACGGCCTCTACCTGACGTTAGCGGTAAGTCAGATCGAATTTTTCACCGATCAGTGACGCCTTTTGTCCGTTAAGATCACTCAGGATTGGGTGGCTAACGAGTTATTTCAAGAATATATGACGTCAGGTCGACAACCATCCCCGCTGCTTAGGAAACGTATACGATTATTTCCAGATCCTCCCGGCTTTCCGCCAGAGTGCACGGTCGATTAGCTGACGCTGCACAATGCGCAAACCGAGCGGCAAACCGAGCTGAGCAGCAGCGCACGACGTTCATCTCCCAGAGGATTCGATCTCATGACCACGACACTAGCGCGATGCTTTTCAGATTCGCCCCTGTTCGAGGAGGATACCGGATGGGTGTTGGACCTTGAGTTGGGCCGACCCAAAATAACGAGTAGGTCATAATGACCCAACTGCATCAATTATATCAACCAATTACATCAAAATTGTAAAATTGAACATTCAGAATAGAGCCACTTAACTCCTATCTACTTTATTATAATAAAATGATGAGATTTAATTTAAAAACTGGCTAAACCACCGGCTTTTTTAAACTGTATTTTACTTCAATAGATCGTTGGATCATACATTTGTTTATTTGCCTTCTGGCGATAAATTATTCAAAATAATTCGCGTATCCAACTTCTTATATCTTGTCTGGCAGGCCAAATTACCAGTTTATGTTAGCGACAACCATGAATAGACACCAAAACAGTATATTTTTAGATTGGCTTTAGATGAATTTAAAAACGGGGATTTCCTTCTATATGCGACCTTTCTTTCATAGTCTATTTTTATGTATTGATGGAGCCCTTATCCCGCAATGCCCGAAGGTGTCGGGGGTTAGTGATTGGCGAATTCAATCCCCGGATTCGGGATAAGGAATTCCCGGCAAGCTTCACGATCCCAGCATTCGGGATAGTTTTATATTTTTTATTGCTGAAAATTTTCGCTTTTTTGCTACATATATCACTATATACTCACTGGACTGCTCTATTTCTTCCAAATAATGATTTTATGACGCATATTAAAATTTATAATATATATTTCTAATCTCCATTAAAACATAAGAACTCACTGACATTATAAATAAGATAAAATCGAATTTATCACGTTGTTCGACTTTAGCAAGTTCATGGTAGACTACCTGTAAATTTACGGCGATGTTGCAACCGCTGTTGTTCAGGCTACATGTAAATTCACGCAGTAAATTCGTTTTTATCTTATTTAATTAAACAATTTTACAAACTATTGTTTACTCAAATATTTGTCATATATTTTAGGCTAATTGAGTCACAATTTAAAAAAATCATAATACTTAACTATGTTACTAACTTCAGTTTTCCTTTAATTATTAATGTTTACGTTAATGGTTACACTTCGCGGAAATGAAAATATGAATAAAAATGTATTCCACTGCTTTAAATCTCGAGATAATTCACTTGAAATCTCGAGATAATGAAATTTGGGAATTTACACTTTTTTCTCCGACTTGCCTGACATCGTGTATGATATATCGGGAACTAATCATAGATTTTGATCTTTTATAGCTTACAACCAATAGTAATAGTCAAGCAACATGAATGAAACACTCGATCACAATCCGTCTTTTTATTCTCGAGCTATTAAGACACAGACAGACAGGTAGGTTCCTATATATATTTCAACATCCAAATTTGACCTAATTAACAAGGGATTTGTATCTAACAACTGATTGAACAACAACCTATCCCACAAGAATATGCATCATACTCAATTAAATTGTGCATAATGGAATCGGGCCTTAAGACAAAAATTGGGATGATAAAAAAAAATAAAAAAAACATTATTGAAATAATACTTCTTTTTAGGTAATCGATAAATAACCTAAGACCCTACCCAGTCCTAGTCCTACCCAGGCTTGCACTTCATGCGTGGAGGCCGTCGGATGGGTTTTGACCCGTGAGTGTGACCAACCCTGAACAGAATGGGTCTTCGTGGCCAACTCAGCAAGGGCCCCTTAGCTCCTATCGTATCGCCCCTTGCGTATCGTATCGTATTGCGGCGACTAAATAAATGCGGGTGACGCGAATTCGATGATACTGCGGACATAGCTGTTGTACAGCTTCAATGGAGCCTTGACCCCAGAGAATTGTTTTAATCATACGCAAAACATATCCGTGTTATAATGCTATCCATATATAAAGTGTAAAAAGTTTTATCCGTGAATAGGGCCTCCTTATCTGATCCCTCAAAATATACAGATAAATCCTGACAAATAGCAATATTGGGCCCCAGCAGCAGGAAGTGCGTGCGGTTTGGCGGTACGTGATTTGTGCTTTAAGACGGCGTTGCCAACGCGGTGGTAAATAAGTTAGCGAGCAGCCTTTGAAACGTAGCGACGTGAAAGGGACTTAGCGACGCTGAAGGCCTCCTACGACGGAATATATTCGCCGAAAAATGCCATTATATTGTCGAACGTGCGGAAGAAGTTATAAATATTTTAGCTGACCGCGACACAATAAAAGCTGTTGAAAGCTCGAGGCTAACTTTCAGATTCGTCTCGTATTTCGGTCAAACACAACTCACGCTATCTTTTATTTTCATACTTTCCCCTCTGAGAATTTAATAAGATTCAACGTATTATTGCCAAAAAGTTATTTCGCAACATTATTCTTTAATATATTTACTCTTTTCTAATATATTAAAGTTATGACAACAGTTTCGATAAAAAATATTAATAAAACTATTAAATTTATAAATTAAAAGGAACACGGGCTATGTTTTAATTTTAATTTCACATTATTATAACGGAAAATTAAAAGTATGGGAAAATGTACATTTAAAAATGTCAACAAAATATGGAATAACTTTTCATAATGCAATATTAATATAAATATTACATAATAAATACAATAATAATAATAATAAAACGCTTCATTTGATGAAACACAAATCGGCGAGCTTCTTGCGTTGAATCAATATCTTACAGCAACCTCAATCTAATGGAAAAACATTTTTCGGTGTAAAAATAACATAAAACTATTTTCGAACGGTTAATAAAATCACTTAAAAAGGAAGCTTGTATCAAATGTTTCTAACATTTTAATCCAGCAAAAAAATAAACATAAATATTTTTTTACAAAGCAATAAACTTATAGCTACTTATTGATGGAGGGAGGGGGTAGGGGAGGGAACGACAGTCATTTATAATTCTTAAATTGGTATCGCTAATACCGCCGATTATTTTGCTTAACGAGCATATATATTGATAACACTCTGACGGATCTCTCTTCTCTTTTGTGGTAATTTAAGTTTTTATTTACCCTATCTTTTTTTAGTATGTCGGATTCAATATTATTTGTTTATTTCTACTTTTTATGGTAAAATTTCACAATTTGCGGGTTTATTGTCATATGACAAT
Source organism: Micropterix aruncella (assembly GCA_944548615.1). Taxonomy (NCBI): domain Eukaryota; kingdom Metazoa; phylum Arthropoda; class Insecta; order Lepidoptera; family Micropterigidae; genus Micropterix; species Micropterix aruncella. The sequence continues at coordinate 28,516,196 of OX155962.1, forward strand.
CTCTTACAACCAACCCTACTATGACTTGTTCATATGTATGTGTGCGTGTAACATGTGGGTGTGTGTGTGTTGTTATTGTACTCGATTGACAAAATTAAAAATGTTATTCCGTTAATTTGATCCCAACGGAAAATGGTAATCCAGCCGGTATTACCAAAAATGTTTGTCCAAAAGTTTAATTTTGTAACTTTTAGGTGGCATTTGTCAATTTTGTGTATGTATTTAATAGGCCTAATGGCATAAATTTACATAAATGGCATAAAATAAATTTACATAATGGCATAAAATAAAATACAGTGGCATAAATTTTATTTAATAATAAATCACTTTTCTGCCATTTCATATTTCTATCAGCAAGGTCCATATTTCCGACAGTAGCAAAGGGCTAAAAAACTATAAAAAAATCATAATAAAGAGAATTTTTCTAAGTACTTTACCATAACAAAAGGCACTCATACACTTAATACTGAGCATTAACACTTATCTTTAAAAACCCCACTCTGTCCTCCTATCTCAAGGACAAATTCCACCCTTCGGGAAGCCACGGTCTTCCACTTCGATCAAGCTGGGATAACACACTCGCCAATCCGTTACAACAGTATTCTGTTTACACGTACTCTTTTACGGTCTATTATGCTCGTTTATAGAATCAGCTTCCACACTGGCATTCAGGGTTCTCATCGCCAAACGATTTCGAAGTTTTGTTCTGACCAGACTCATTTGGCTAAATACACGTTCAATATCTGCGTTTGCATGCGGTAATGTTAAAAGAGACATTGCAAACTGACATAAATTTACAAAGGGAACATCGATGGAGTTATCGATATCGGCTTATGTTAGAAGAAAGATTGTGATTTACATTCTTTTCATGTTTTAAAAAAAGTGCCAAATAAATAAGCTATATGTTAAAAGCTAAACAGATTTGCTAAACAAGAAGCAAATATGCCAAATTTTGCATAAAATATGCTAAATTGGCAACACTGCCAGGTCAGGTGTAGAGCGCGAATCGACGTTGGATCCAATGTGCCCGCGCGCATAGCCCTTTATTCCCCTCGCCTCATCGTGTCCTAAAAACGTTGGGCATTGGGCGACGATTGGACGCAATCTTACATCAATGTCCAACTCTCATCCAATATCGAACCACACATTGGAGGATTGGCTCCAACACGTTATATTGGTACAAATAGACCCAATGTGTGGCCGCCGCTTAAGAAGCAGGTGGCGCTGATAGCATTGACGGCGAAACCAATATCAATTTAATTGGCCATCTATAGTAACATTGATAATAAATGTTTTTTTCATAAAGGACTGATTGTTTATTAAAAAAAACAATAGTAACATTTAGTTTCAAGTGTTATTTACCGCATTTTTATATAGGATGATTACATCACGGAAATAATATGGAGAGGTAGAATACCATATATTAGCCTATCTAAATTTTAACGTGCATAATTATTACGTATTGAAACCTATATGACAAATTCAAAATTGACATTTTAATGTAAATAATACTGGAATAATAAGAGCTATGATTTTGTAAATTCGTTAGTTTTAATAATGTATACCGTATAGTGTTTACAGCGCCATCTAAATTGTACCGCTGTACTCTTATATCATAAATTATTTCTATATGTGAGAACCTGTTATTGGCTATCATTTATTATTTAAGTTGTTATTTAATATTTTATATGGCTGTTGGTTTTCCTTAAAATAAATAAATAAATAAATAAATAAACGCCGCCATATCGAACTTAATAAGATACATTATTATTTTTTTGTGACTATGAGTCCTTGGAGCAAGTGTCTTTTCTTAGTAAAACCCTAGTTCCCAAACTGTAGTACGACGCTGTTCAATCTAATACGTTATATTATCAATGGTTGTACACATCGGCAAATTTCGAGTATGGCAACACCGTCCTTTCTAGCAATTAATTATAATAAATATTATGTTTTTATAGGTAACTACAATTATTGTAATGTGAGTATAAAGAATTCAGAATAAATAAAGAAGAAATACGTATAAGACACATTGACATATTATAGCCATATGTTTTTAAAACAACCAGTAAAACCAGTGTTTATTTTTAGCCAGTGCGGAAATATACCTTTTATAGGTCCACTGATATACGGTAACAAAAACACAAACAGTAATCATACACCGTGTCTAACAGAGGTCTATTTTTAGATTCGTGTTTTCCTCCTAGTCGGATTATGTAATCAAGTTTTTGCGATTGTAAAATAAATCCGTCACAGAGAAACATCAGGCCATTGAATCTCTTTAGTCACGGTAAGGCTTATTAAGACATTTAATTTTCTTACTGCCTAATTAAGATGCTTTTAGTTCAACCGAAACGTAAAGGTCAAGGTGGTCGTTAGGAGATGCAGTTTTCTACGAGAATTTTAGAAAATACACCTAAACATTTGACATAAAGAATCGATATTCAGGATTCGAATAAGAAGAGTTGAGACATATAGCCCAGATCTTGTTTTAGCCCAGATCTTGACATATAGCCCAGAGTTTAGACATACTATATAACCTTTTACATATAGCCCAGACTGCATGTAAAAGGTTATAAGCTTTCGAAATGAGGATTTAAAGGAGAATACTGAAAATATCTTGGACGGATAGAGTCACAAATGAGACGGTGCTGCAAAGAATGCACAAAGGATTGGAATTACTGAAGACCATAACGAGAAGTATACTATATATGTAATGGTTAAGCGTTAACCTGTTACATTTTTACAAGCTTTTATTTACCTTGCAATGTTTGTCAGTATGTTTGTTTATGTCAAATCTTGTAAGCATAATTAGAACCACTTCCTCTTATCCGTAAGCATAACCTGATTCTGCACCCATGATTGGTTCCCGACGACGGGACTCTTAAACTGTCAAGAGCACAGACATAAAAAAATGTATCGCGTTCAATTATGATAGCCCGTTATGTTTCATCATGACATGACTGCTGTGCGCAAGGTTGGCTTTCGAAGAGAGGATTCCTCAACGGTCAACGCATTTTGTATACGCATTCAATTATGATAGCCCGTTCTAAGTTTCACCATGACGTGGCTGCTTCGCCCAGGGTTGGCTCCCGACAAGGGGACTCCTCAACGTTCAACAGCACAGACACGAAATTGTGTATACGCATTCAATTACATATGATAGCCCGTTTTAAGTTTGACTATAATATGTCTGCTGCACCCAGGTATGTCTCGAGACAAATTTTAATAAAAGCTTGCTTTTAAAAATGTGTTTTTAAGATTCACTTATTATGTAACATGTTTTTTAATAAGTTTTTGTATACATAATAGAGCGAAAAGTCGCTCTTCTGATGCTATCCTTTCACCGAATCCACGTTACTCTACTTCCAACTTTTATCGTTTAATCAGAATGAGAGGTTTACTGTTACCACCGAAAATAAACGTAAAATATGGTAATAAGTCTGCTCCGCCAAGCACCCATTACGCGTCATTTGATATGCAGATTGTATGGACGCAGACTTGCTGAGCTGTATCAGTGTAGACTCGTCAACGCATTTTCGCTGAAAAATGACGAACAGCCCCGCCGCGGCATTTAGTCAGAGAGCTCTCTGCATTTACATTTTCATTATATTCGTATCCAATCGACGGTTTAAGAGTCCGCTAAAGGGGTACTTTGAAATCGAAGACTGTCGCGGTTTTTTGACATCATTTAATAATATAAAACGAATTCACCGCGTGAAGTTTGTAGCACCCGACGTTGTCGCGATGTTGCAATCGCCGTTGTCCAGCATAGACAGTTTACCGGTTGAGTAGATTTGAAGAAAACAAAGTTTTGGAAATAAAAATAAATGTGCCATTTTGTAATGGAAGAGGGTAATTTCTGGTACCCAATGGGGGGGGGGGGGAACCAGCCATTTCAATAGTTATACATACTTATATGTACTTTACTTATGTGTACATACTTTTATTGAAATTTGTTATAAGCACTTAATCAACTAAAATAAACTTGGCTTCAAAAGTTCTCGTAGAGATTTTTTTAATTAAAAACGCGATTTTTTTGCTGTTCTGTAAAGTTTTAACGCAAAGTTCCGATTTTGGCAATGTAGTTTGTGAATTTAGTCATCGATTTCTTTACTAAATTTTTATTTTGAGGTCAGTTTGACTACTTGCATATTCTTTGGCCACAATTTATGATAAACCTGAATCATGAGGACCTACTTAGTTTGTTTAAAATAGTCGTTTTTATGTGGTAGAAACTGGTTTTAACTGGTATTTTATTATATTTTGTATTGTCTTATATTTTGATAAGCATATTGATTCTTCTTATTACCCTTTCCCCAAAAGGAAAAACTCATTAAGTAATCTTTTTGGAAAAATCGAGCGAAACATACTGGCAATGTTATAGAGCCGAGATCTATTTGGAAAGAAACACCGAATTATCATATTATTTGCAAGCACTTATTTATATCAATATGAAATATATTTTTATGATAATAATAATAATAATATAATTTTATATAATATTGGTATTATTATATATTTTTAAAGCTTTATGTTTTCAAGGACACTTAAAAAATTCAGAAAAAATGTAATTTATATCTAAATATAATCTAATTTTATTAAAAATAGGTTTTAGGAAATTAGTCTTAGGAAAGCTTTATATTTTATTTATTTTAATAAATAATAACAAAAAAATGTATTTAGGAAAAGAAAAAAATTTTTTTCTGCATGATTTAGTTCTTGAATTATCGTGGTAACTATGGATACAGGAAACTAAAATTTTCAATGTGTTTCTCCTGAAATGTTGTTTTTTTTAGTTAGTGAGTTTTTCGTTGAGAAGATCAATGGCGGAAATCCTAACATTAACCGTTTTGTACCGGGCCGGAAACGAAATTGATAATTCAGCTTTGCGGGAATAAATTCCAGATTAACATGAGTAGATGCGACCTAATCAGTATTCTATCCCCATCCTGCCCAGACCGACGCTTCTATACATAATCGGATTGTGTGGTCTCAGTGCTGGAGAGCTATTGAAAGTTACGTTATATCACTGGGCGGGCGGCCTCATTTTGCCGCGAACCACTCGCATGGGAAATTCATAACAAACATACGATACGATTGTACGATAATCTCGGATCCGATCTACGGTAAGGGTCGTCATTCATGAACGGCAAGTTGAGTACTCTGGGGAAAGGTCATAATTTTAGGAAAGAAATAGATAAGGTATGCTGAAATACACTAAATTACATTTTACATAGCTTATTGGCAAGGGCGGATACAGGGAGGCCATGGATACAGGGGGCCATGCCCCCCCCCCAAGGATGGCACCTAGCTCACCCGGTGATGGGCTGACATCACGAATGTTGTGATGTAGCCAACTGTGTCAGTTTCCATAAAAAAGTCCTTCCATTATATTCCCCACCAAATTGTGAATGACCTGCGGAATCGTCTACCGGATGATGTCATGAATACATTTGACCTTCGCTTGCTCATGCCCTGTAGGTTATTGTTAAATCTATCACTGAGTCTACAAACATGGCAGAGGCTAATAATAATCTTCAAAATAGAATTCAAAAAGTATCGAAGGTGTATGAGCGTGCGCTGAATGACTATGCAGTGAGTCTGAAGCCAGAGTATGCTACATGGGCAGAAAAATGGCTACGTCTAAATAGGGAAAAAGGAGAAACTCCGACCACCGTTTTGGACATATTAAAAGCTACTGATGAAGACATGTTTCCAGCGATACGTATAATGCTCAACATTTTAGCGACGTTACCAGTGAGTGTAGCAACGACCGAAAGATTATTTTCCACCCTGCGCCGCCTAAAACCGTGGCTGCGTACGTGAACGGCAGAAGGGCATCTTACCGAACTTGCGCTTCTACATGTTCATAGGGGTTTAAATAGTAATATTGATAACGTTGATAAATCGGTATGCTAAGGATAAACGAAAAACAGATTTAATTTTGTAAAATGTTAAACGACAATAAAAACAATAACAAAAAATTTCAATATTCTTTATTGTTTTAATGTTCTCTGTATGAAGTCTCGGCTCGGGTCTGTGTCTGTGGCTCTAACTTGATTTTTAAAAATCTTAAAACGTGGCCCGAGGCGCAGAGCCCCCCCCCCCCCAATTTCAAATCCTGGATCCGCCCCTGCTTATGATAAAGGCACCGAGCCAGTCATTATTCATTGTGGTTGATGCACACTGGAAGAAATAGCCAATACAGTAAATGAAAGACACTTTAATAAGGAACAGCCTTTTCCTTGAACAGTCTTTAATTTGATATAAAAAATATTCAAATTGTTTTTTAAAGTGTTTAATCTACATGTTTACCTGATATACAAATATACAATGTCCCTGATGCAACAGGACAGGGTTTATCCTTTACGCCGAAGAACGTGTAGTACCTGCTTTCTCTTTTTAACAGACGTTTTATGAATTTATGGGCTATCACTGTCTTTCGCAGTTAAGGGGAGTTAATGGGCCCTTGCTGAGTTGGCCACAAAGACCCATTCTGTTCAGGGTTGGTCACACTCACGTGTCAACACCCACCCGGCGGCCTCCACGCATGAAGTGCGAGCCCGGGTAGGACTCTGGCCTTAGGGCTAGTTTCCACAAGGAATCAGCATTTTGGCGCTCCTAGACGGTCTGCGCACCGTGCGGCGTAAGCCAATCGATTGTGCACTCTGACTAACAGTCGGGGGAGTGTGGAAGCAGTACTGTTTCCTACAGAGTGTGGGTGGTTGCGGACCTTACGGCGACTGCTATTGAAACGACCATGGGCTACCCGATCCTGGGTGAACAGCCGGGCAAAGGATGCCGTGGTCCGCGATAGATTCGGTATACGCCGTTTCACCGCTTCGCAAGAGAGAGGACAGCGCAAGCGACCTCGAACTCGTAACCAATCGAGAGACTGAAGTAATCTGGTCACAATTGGATGTAAGGGCGTGAGTGTAAGCCCGCTGGGTAACACACCTGGCTATCTCGCGGTTAAGGCGTTTTCCTCTTACGGGAGCTTGACGGTGGGCTGTTTTGTCCAAGTCTTTTGCGCCCACTCCAGGGAGATAGAACGACTAATCGTTAAAACTGAGTTTGCCCGTTGTAGTTGACAACTCTAGTTGTCTTTCGCAATTTTAACGTCATCGCTCTTGTTGCAATTTCTCAGTAAATTAAACTAACTTTTATTTTTTAAAGGAGTAATTTTTAACGTTATCATTTAAATGAGTAATTTACCTATTCTGGTGGGATCAGCATTACTGCTTGGAGACCATAGAAAGCCGGCTAGAATTATCAGCCGTACCACTCATATACAACATTGTCCGCTTTGAATTAAATGGTCCATATCTCTTAAATAATATTTACCTGAGAGCACCAGACGGCCTATATTTTTTTTATTTTTTTTGTTCCTAAATTTTTTTATTCTTATCTTTTATTTTATTTCGTTTTTTCCATTAAATTTGCACAAAAATAGTACTGTTAATGAATAAAAATATCAATGACTATCAATTGTTTCTTTTTAAAATTAATAATTGTACTTTCTAATGCTATATATTACGTGGAATATAAATAAAATAAATATAAATTGAGAGAAACATTGACTTTAGAGAATACGTAAAAAAAAAATTTGTTTCACCCTAAGACTCTCCCGGCAAAAAAATTTGTTTCATAAATAAAGTCGATGAGCGCCCTCTCTTAGCCGACGGCCAAATCCGGTTGTGTACCATTGCTACCGCCTCGCGCGGCGCAGATCGCTTCTCGGCTATGGGCAGGGTTGGGCCAAGCGCCTACAGATGGCGGCAATATTTGATTAAAATGTATGGCACGACTTAAATATTATTAGTGTAGGTTGTATATGAGATAATCTAACAAATCGAAGTCCATTACTTCGAGATTGAAATATGACTAGTGCGCTCCCTGGTTGATTGATTTCAACCACACCTTTTAAATTTTGCTATGACGGAATGATGCTTGCATGCCGAATTTCAGCTCAATCGGATAATGCGTTTGGGCGCTATCATGGAGGAATACACACATACAGACACACAGACAGACTTTCACCTGGAAATGGTCCTAATCGTCTTTGGGGGGGGGGGGGTATTTCCGCCTTCTTGTTGTTACATTTTTTCCGAATTCACAATACTTTCCCTCTTCTATGTATGGGGGGCCGAAAAATTAATTGTGATGACCTTAAATCATTTATTGTAAATGTAAATGTAAACATATTATTGTAATAGAGAGATATAAGCCTTCCACCGCTTTAAATTTCCGGACAAAGAACATCACTGTCAGCTCAATGGGAGATCTTTACAGCCTTGACAGGGCCAGCTACTCCAATACGTAAGAAGTACGCGTTACTGCGAAAGAAAACATATTTCTATCTTCCTCGCTGACTAAATCTCAAAGCTAAAGATTTTATTTGTAAGGACGATGCCATCTGCGTTTGCCTCCCAGAAAATAACAGCGGAAATAATAGGGTAGGACTATTTCTTGCTTTCGTAAAATTTGAAAATACGATCTGGTAAATCCGTGGCTGAAGGAATGAGTTATTATTCGACGGGCATGCCGAATTAAATGCGGTATTATATTATGCGGTTATATATAAACGGCTCAAAGAAGAAATTGTGTCCTAGGAGTTATAAGGGAGAGGGATTTGGTCTTTGCAAGGAGGGTGTTTCTTAAGGATGTTAAAAAGGGGTCCTTTTTAAGGTAAGACTGTCTATCATATAATATGTGTTTATTGCATGGGGTTTCCAACTACTACAAGCGAACCCGCTACCCTAGGGAGTTATAACGACATTATGCCATTATCTTATGCATGGAGTTAATGGAGGGACACCCTGGATAACGTCGCAACATCGCCGAAATATCGAGTGCTACAAACTTCACGCTGTAAATTAGTTTTATCTTGTTTGGTCATAGTCATAGTTTATTAATTCCAAAAAGTACATACTGTGGAATGCGTCATTTTTCATTGTCGTACAATTATTAAAATCTTCATTACATGTACATATAATTTATATCAAGGTACGTATGGTTCAATAATAAAAAATAACACTAATTAAAAAAATATAGAAACGAAATTACTCCAAAAGAAAATTTAAACAAAATACTGTAAAAGATATAGAAATAATCCATATCATAATATCACATAATTATTTATAAAAAAAAAGTTTATTCAGCAATAAACAAATAGATTACATTTGTATAATTTATAATGTCAAACAAGCGCGATATAGTCTTCTATTTCAAAAGGTTGGTAAAATTATCAACTAGGAGCCCGAGGGCAATTTTCTTACCCGACGCCCACATTTGCGTCAACTTTCACTCACATTTCGACGCCAAATGTTCATTAACAGCAGCTCCACTCTCACGTATCATCCTTATAAGTAGTATGCCCGTTACCAGTGCTGCGTTAAGTATTCGCCGACGTATTATTTCGTACGGTTAGACTATCCCTTCAAGAGTGCCGGATAAAGGTAACTGGATATCAGCCTTTACGCGGCTGAGGTAGTGCGGCCTTAAAAGGAGCAAGTCCCTTTGTGCAGACGTGAATAGTGTCGCGAGGGAAACTGGATTTGTACTTTTTACACTCTTATATCAGACCAGCAAATGGCCGCTCTCATAAATCCCTTTTGTTAGCGGTAATGGAGCACTGTCTGTTCTGTTGCAAGTGTAAAACGTGCCTTATTTCTGAGTGGTCCAAGTAAAAGCACAGTAACTCGAGTGGTAAGGATGGAAGGAGGGGGGGGGGGGGGGGTGTTTAATGGCAGGCCTGTCCTATGTCACCATGGCTCCACATATGCTTCACTCCGCAAAAAAACGCCCATCCACGAGAAATTCAACCTATCGTAAAAATATTATATATTTTCTGTCTGGTAACTTTTTTCACCATAAATCATCTATGTATAGAGTCTCTGGCCATATTTCGAGTAATATCAAATCAAATAAAATCATTTATTGTCTTAGATACTCATACATAGTTGTATGTACGCTGAAGGTCTGCAACGCTATATATAGTTTTGAGACATTAGACGACCGGCGAGTAGTATCAGATGTCGTTTCTACATAAAATTGTTCATACTGGGTTGGACAGTCCATACCTACCTCCTGAGTGAGGTACGAGGGTGAGCATACGAGCGCCTTCCCGACTCGCACGCGCTCACTCAACTTTTTACGTACCAAGGTTCAACACTAACTATGGTTCCAATTCTTTATTGTCGCGCGTTATGCATTCTTACAATGTATGCTTTAACGATATTGACATATTTAACAATCAAAATAGTCGATCCTTTGTTAAGGAGGTACGTGTAAAGCTGATTATCAGATCGGATTGAATTAGCATGCACATACAAGCACTCACAAGCACAGTTGCACTACAGATACACACACCCACACACACATGCATACACGCACACACACACATACAAACACACAAAAACACACACACACACACACCCTTACACGCTCTCCATCACACAAACACACACCAACACCCATACACTCGCACATAGCGATTTTAACTGTTAGTTTTAGATTCTTTTTGGTTTTCTTTGTATTGTATTGTTTACCATATTTTGTAATCCTTATATAGCAAATAATTTAAAACATCATTGTCTTTACTACTGTTATATATTGAACTTATACGTTATTTTTTATGCTGTATGTTTTTAACAAAATATATATATATATATATATATATAGACATAGTTGTATTACATGTACAGTTGTGACATCCTTCATTATATTATTAAGCAAAAGAATAATGCTCACTCATATAATATTGTTAGATAAGGGGGGGGGGAGGGGGTACCACCCTAAACGATACATCGATTAATCGAATTATAAGGTATAAATTACATTTTTTACGAATAGTTAGATAAAGGCCTAATGTTTCATTTCAGTACAGTTTTTATTAATAATTTGTCTTCCATTATGATAAATACTAAGAGAAATATCGTAAAAAACGAGTCCAAATGATTATAAAGTTAATATTATTGGAATTCGATTGTAAAATATCATCCCATTGTTAATTCCTATTTCAAATTCAATTATTACACAAGGTTTGCTGACCGATGTCGCCAACTAACATGAGCGAACATTCTTTAAACATAGAATTGCATTAATTAGTGTGTGAATATTTGAAAAAAAACTAAAAGTTTAGGAGCAATTTTATTTTTTAAATATTTAAAAAATAATAAAAAGAAGATTGAAGCGATAAAAAATTCAAAATCACAAATTAAAAGTTTAAATAATTACTAAAAAAAAGGGCAGGTATAAAATAATTACAATAACAAATATTCATAATAAAAAGTCATTCATTAAAATATTATTAACAACAGATTAAGAATTTAAAAAAACGAACAATCATTTTTTTAAATAATAGGGTTAGGAATAAATATCTTGAGTTGATACGTTTAATCCTCTAAAGGAGTTCTAAGACATTCTCAATTTCAAAATTTCTCAGTAAAAAAATAGAATTTAGTGAAAAAGTATTTTAGTGAAAAAACTTAGAAAGGTTTCCGATCCCTTTAATGTATTTTCTAACTATTTGATTGTGAGATTATGACATTAACAAAAGATTTTTTATTCATTATGATCCTAACAAGAAAAGCCTTTTCGAACATTTTTATCGAAATTCGTCTACGGATTTTTCGTTACAAGGAACATATTACGATATAAATGTTTATTTACATCGTACCTTGGATTTTTGGATACTGTTAGGTTAAAAAATAATTATTTACAACGCTGTCCACGCAGTGAGGCAGCAAAGATTTGGAATCGTTTTATTGGTATCCCGGATTCGCGAACAATGCCGCCTGCACTTTAAAGGGCGAGATAATATGTCCTTTCACAGAAATCCGAACTCACCCCTTGCCTTCCTGGCACAGAGACAATAGGCGTAGCTGGTCCGTTTTACAACACTATTGCGCCATTGTTCACATACGGGTTAACTTTTCGAAGACGTAAATCTGAAGTGCACCCTGTCATAAAGACGACCTCGCTTTCTCTGAAAGGACTATAACATTTCAAAAAACCCAGCCATTACTCAAATGGCACGCCCTAAACCTTATGATTAATTTAGTTATCAGATAATTGATCTATGATAAGTATATTATAAAATAGGATAAGGTTACCAAACGGTCTGTGAGAAAAAATAACTTGACACCCTATTATTATTTAGCTAATTAATGTAAGCTTGATTGTTAGTATAAGATAACATAAATTACTAAGTAAATATACTAACATATAATAAAATGTTCAGGTCCGATATGAAAATTAGTAAACATTTATGCGTCTAATTAGAGTACCTAGTAAATTGGGGTGATTAGATTAATTAATTTTGTAATTAGGGTGATATGGTAATCAACTTTAATCTATGATACAGAAGCATCCCTAAATCACCATATCACCGTATTTGAGTTGTTAGTTATAAGTAGAGATAATTATACAATTAAGTAGACATAATTAAACATTTAGTAATGTATTTACGTGCACTGCTATCTATGAGTATATTGGCATACCATTTTGGAAAGAGGCGTTTCCTTTTAGATCCTTTGACCAATAAGGGAAGGTGTGAAATCGTTCCGGCCAGTAAAAGCATAGACATGGCGTTTAAGGGGCGGAAGGATTTTTATTGTAAACAGTGAGGAAAGCGAAGGATGCCATTTTTAGTTAGTTGCCAAAAAAGGTCGGAGACGGACGGGCACCTTTTCGGGTGTTATAAACCGACGTCACCGCGATAAATGTAATCGCGAGTTATCATAGGGCAATGGGCCCGTAACTAATAATTAATAAGTTCTGAATATACAAGTTAGAAAAATAAATGTGCCTTAATTGCCGGGAAGCCGTAGAAGTTAAAGTGTCGTCAGTCAGCAGCCGGAAAATCGAGGAAGCTTCACTGCCGAGGCCAACCTGGCTGAAATAAAGGATGCTGTAAACCACGAAAGAGGGTGAGTTAAATATATTATTACAGTCCACTGGGGACTCGCCCTGATGCAAAAGGCATCCGAAAATTCACACTCTTCGCTGATAGAACATAATTGGTCCTTCGAGCCGGATGGAGATCACCAAGTCCAATAAGTGACAGAAAAATTGAAAATTTGAAGAATCTGTGTTGATCAACGAAGAATTAAAATGTCTACAGCATCCAAGAGACAGCCAACCAGGCCCAACTCTACAGCATCGTCGGCAATAAGCCGAAGGAGCGAGCGTCTACAGGAGGTTAAAGAAGCCTCTGAAGAAATTCTACGTGTAACGAGAGCCGCGGCGAAGATTAAGGCAGAAAAAACTAAATTAATCGCGGCGGCGGCAGCAAAGGAAGAAATCGCCAAGGCGGAAGAAAGAAAAAGAGCAGCGGGCGCGGCAGCAGCATTACAAGCGACTCAAGCGGACTTAGCGGAACAAGAACAAGTGCTGGAAGCGGAAGGAGATCACGCACGTAGAATTCTGGAAGTTGTGTCAGAATCTTTTCATGAATCCACCGCCGAAAGCTGGCAAAATCGCCAGCTCTCCAGCAGAGCGGAATCAGTCGCCGATCGAACTTCTGCGTGGGCGGAAAATAATTTTCGCGAATGCACCGGAGAATCGAGACAAGACATGCCACCCGGCCCGGAACGAGTCGCCGCAACGGAAATCGTCGAAGAAAACATCGAACAATCAGTGCGGCAAATACACGGAAAAGTGAGTGAAAACCTAGTGCTGTGTTCGCGAGGAAATGGGATTGCGCCTGACGCGCGCGCTACAAGCGCGCAGGCAACTCCAGCCACGAGCACGCAGCCAGCGCAGACAGCTGGAGACGGCACGGGCGTCGCGGCGCCGCATCCGGTTGCCAAAGCGGGCGCCTCTTCAAGTGGAGACAGCGGCGATAAACAGTTATTAGAGCAGGTTTGTCAAGTTATTGCTAATGTTTCTTCCAGACCGTTTTATGATAACCATTTACCAGTATATTCAGGGGATCCTATAGAGTTTATCGCGTTTAAAGCCATTTTTGAACAGTCTACCACTGTGGGAAAGCTGACAGACGCTCAAAATTTATTACGCCTCCAAAAAGCACTCAGAGGAAAAGCGAGAGAGGCCGTATCAGGTCTGTTATTATTCCCCAATCAAGTATCAGAAATAGTAAAAACTCTGGAAACCTTGTTTGGAAATCCTAATGCTGTTATAAACCGCACCATAAGTGAGGTACGTAGGATGAGTAACCTGAGCGAGGACATAGATCATGAAGCTTTGACGAAATTTGCATGCAAAATTAAAAACTTAATCGCCACGCTCCAATCGTTAGAGCGAAACGATCATTTACTTAATCCCGATCTGTTATCCAATCTAATCGGCAAATTACCGAAAAACCTTTTAACCACTTGGTTGGCCGATAAAAATAGGCAAACGTCAGACGAACCGGTAATTGTTTATTTTTCGAAATGGTTAGAGTCATTAGCGATTAGCTCGAAAGATGCCGGGATCGCCGGGGCAGATATTAAAAAATATCAAGGCCACAGCCGCGAAAATAAGCTAAAGGGAAATGCAAACCATAAAAAAGAATACGTTTTTAATGCTCGCGATAAAACGCCAGAATCGGTCAAATGCATTAAATGCGATGAAAATCATTATTTGTCAAAATGCGAGAGTTTTAAAAAACTGTCATTAGACGAACGCTGGGCTTTGATTAGAGAGATGAAGAGATGTTTTAAATGTTTATCAAAATCGCATGGAAGTCGCTCTTGTCCAGCTTATCGCAAGAACCCGCGTGCGAAATATCATTTTCTATTATCGAACGCTAGTTTAGAAAATAAAAAACCAAACGAAGTAGATAGAAGTGTTGCTCGCGCGAATAATGACAACCAGGAAAATATAGTCGCCCATACGATTAAGAGAAATAATATTCTTTTAAAAGTTTTACCGGTAGTTATCACGGGTCCAAAAGGAACTAAAACCGTATACGGTCTGGCGGACGAGGGTTCAACTGTATCTTTATTGGATCAGGCGGTGGCTAACGAACTTGGTTTAGACGGGCCATCTAAACCATTGGAAATCCATGGTGTAAACGAAATGACCGCCACATCTCAAAATGCTAAAACCGTTACATTTCGAATTAGAGGAGAGGAAGAAAGCAAGTCTTACGAAATGCAAGCATACAGCATAAATAATCTCAACCTCCCATTGTTAAAAAGTATACCCCGTGACGAGATAACCGGACGAAAGTATATAAATACCATAGCGCGCGAGGTAACCGAAGTCCAACCGCAATTATTAATAGGTGCTAATTGCTGGCAGCTTATTATATCTCGAGGACTCTCCACAATTAGTAACGGGATATCGGCTTCACGGACGCGCTTAGGATGGGTGGCCGTGGGGGAATTGGACAGCGGGAACTTCGACAACCGAGAGCACAGTTTCTGTATCACGAACCGGCATGACGACCACCTGGAAGATCTGCTCACTGAAAGTTTACGTCGCCAGGAAGAATGGCCAGAAAAACAGAGAGTCAACCCCGAAATTGTTCGCGCAGAAGAGCTGTTGCGAACTACAACCGTTATAAAAGACAATATCTGGACCACTGGTTTACTATGGCGTCAAGAGGGAATTATTATGCCACCAAACCGTAGCATGGCGTTTAAACGGTTACGATCAGTAGAAATTAAAATGGATAAAGATAAAGTTTTCGCCGACGCTTATTGCAAGCAAATCGAGCGCTATCTGACGGAGGGCTACGCACAGGAAGTGCCGAAAGACATTCTAAGCTCAATGGGAAATATATGGTATTTACCGCATTTTGGGGTAGAAAATCCCGCCAAACCGGGAAAGTTAAGGGTAGTTTTCGACGGAGCTGCTACTTGCCATGGAACGTCACTCAATAGTTGCCTTGTCGCAGGACCTGACCTATATAATTCTATCATAGGAATACTTTTTAAGTTTAGAGAAAACCCCATTGCATTTTCTGCCGACATAAAAGATTTTTTCTTGCGTATTAAAATTCAAGAAGAAGACAGCTTCAAGCAGCTTTTCTTATGGCGAGGTAAGAACCGCGATAGTGAACCACAAACTTATCGTATGTGCTCCCTCTTATTCGGTTCGAAGTCATCTCCGTGCAGTTCTCATTATGTGCGTAACCTTAATGCCGAACGTTTCGCAGACCAGTATCCAGAAGCCGCAAAAGCCATTAAGCAAAATCATTACTGCGATGATCTTTTATTTGGAGCGGATACAGTGGGAGATGCTCAACGTTTAATTCGGGAAATAAATTATATACACACTCAAGGAGGGTTTCATCTAACTAATTGGGCTACCAATGACAGCAGGGTGTTGTCAGAGGTTTCGGAGGATAAAATAGCAAAACAAAATGTACCTATCGAAAGGAGTGAACTAGGTGTGCAACGATTGTTAGGATTGCATTGGATTTCCGAACCGACGAACTATCGTTCGATTTACGCATGCATAAAGTGGATAGCGCATTAATCGCGGGCACTAAAACGCCGACAAAAAGAGAAATATTGAGGGTTATTATGAGCGTTTACGACCCACAGGGATTTCTCGCGACATTGACCGTACGGGCGAAAATCATAATGCAATTAGTATGGAAAAGCAAGATAAAATGGGATCAAGCTGTAGATAGCTCGATAGAGAAAGCATGGCAGGAGTGGTTAGTATTTTTACAGAGGGCGGCCGATGTCAAAATTCCTCGCTACTATCAGACCTCAAAAATAGAGGGGGAGAGGCGAGAATTACACATTTTTTGCGACTCAAGCGCCGAAGCGATGTGTGCTTCCGCTTATCTGAGGGTAATAAGAGGCGACACGACACCTATGGTGACTTTGATAGGAAGTAGAACGCGAGTTGCGCCTTTAAAGAATTTAAGTATACCTCGTTTAGAACTTACGGCGGGCTTGTTAGGGGCTCAATTATGTCATAAAATTAGACAAGATCACTCGATAGAGATCCACGAACAGGTGTTTTGGACAGATTCCAGAAACGTATTATGGTGGGTAAGATCTCGAAGTGACGAATATCAACAATTCATATCGAACCGCTTGGGAGTAATTGACGAATTAAGCCAAGCCGAGGAGTGGCGATGGTTAAGTGGCAAATTGAACCCAGCGGATGATGCGACGCGATTACGCGCACCCGTCGATATGTCTCCAATAAGCAGATGGTTCACAGGTCCTAGCTTTCTACAACAAGGGCGCGAGTTCTGGCCGGCGGAAATTCCAGATGAATTACGGGAAGATGAAAGAGCGGGTTTAGAATATCGACCGGCGGTGACACTTCATATCCATGAAACGGATAAAGGACTTATCGACGTGGAACGCTTCTCCAATTATCAACGGTTGATTAGAACGATGGCATATGTACAAAAATTCGCTAACCTATGCCGGAGAAAATGCCAAAATCGCGATATATCTGCTTGCGATATATCCGCAGCCGAGAAAGAATTAATTAAAGATTCTCAACGGCGCTGTTTTGGCCGCGACATTTTTTGCTTAAAAAACAACAAAAAACTACCGGCAGGAAGTAGACTGAAAGGTTTAAATGCGTTCCTAGATGGGACAGGTTTCATTAGAATGGGCGGTCGTATCGGCGCGGCGCTTGGTGTGCCTTATGATACCATGTATCCTATGATTATAGAAGGCAAAGATCAATTTACCCAACTATTGATAAAGAAAAGGCATGACGAAAATTTACATGCAGGTGTTGAGAGTGTGCTGGCGACATTGCGTCAGCGTTTTTGGGTTATAAATCCGCGCCGTAGTGTTAAAAGGGAGTTATTTCGTTGCTTATACTGTCAAATAAAAAAGGCCAAGCCGGTGACCGCATTGATGGGAGACCTTCCGGCGGAACGTTTAGAACACCATACTAGACCTTTTAGCTGCGTCGGATTAGACGTATTTGGGCCGATGGGGGTGACAATTGGTAGGCGAAAAGAACACCGATACGGTGTACTATTTACGTGCTTGTCAGTGAGAGCGGTGCATATTGAAGTTTTGGAATTCTTGTCCACGGATTCTATGATACAGGCTATTAGGCGTTTTATTAGCAGGCGCGGAAAGCCGCGAGTAATATACTCAGACAATGCAACCAATATGAAAGGTAGTTGTGCTGAACTTCGCCAGGCGATGAGCGGTTTAGACAACGAGGCAATTAAAAATAATTTAAGTAATAAAAATATTACCTGGCGTTTTATTCCGCCAGCCAGTCCTAGCCAGGGCGGTGCTTGGGAAATAATGGTGAAAGCAGTAAAAAACGCTTTGAAAGCCGTTTTAAAGGAACAGGCGCCCCGTCTCGAGACATTGGCGACCTTATTAACGGAAGCCGAGGCGGTCATTAATTCTCGACCTTTGACCCACCTTTCGTTAGATTCCCGCGACGCCGAACCATTGACCCCTCTAAACTTCTTGCTAGGATACACTTACGGTGACCAGTCAGCAGGTCAATTCAGCCCCCAGGATCTGTGCAGTAAAAAGCAATGGCGGCATAGCCAATATCTAGCGGACGCCTTTTGGAGGCGTTGGTTACGGGAAATATTACCAACATTGGCATCGCGACCGAAATGGAAAGAAACTACGGAGCCCCTAAAAGAAGGAGACCTGGTGTTGATTATTGACCCGTCTATAAGTCGCGGTCACTGGCCAAGGGGTATAATCGAAAAGGTGTATCCCGATAAGAAAGGAAATGTACGCGTGTTAGATGTGAGAGCAAATAATCGATTGTATCGACGTTCCATCGGTAAGATCGCTCGACTCATCGTAGAATAGTTAAAAAGTAGATTAATAATAAAAAAGTCCCTTTAAACTTAGTTATAACATTAAAAATGATAGGTAGAAGGCAACATACCACCCTTACAAATAATTAATAGGCAAAAGTGACACTGTCTGTCACTGGGGGGGAAATGTTAGGTTAAAAAATAATTATTTACAACGCTGTCCACGCAGTGAGGCAGCAAAGATTTGGAATCGTTTTATTGGTATCCCGGATTCGCGAACAATGCCGCCTGCACTTTAAAGGGCGAGATAATATGTCCTTTCACAGAAATCCGAACTCACCCCTTGCCTTCCTGGCACAGAGACAATAGGCGTAGCTGGTCCGTTTTACAACACTATTGCGCCATTGTTCACATACGGGTTAACTTTTCGAAGACGTAAATCTGAAGTGCACCCTGTCATAAAGACGACCTCGCTTTCTCTGAAAGGACTATAACATTTCAAAAAACCCAGCCATTACTCAAATGGCACGCCCTAAACCTTATGATTAATTTAGTTATCAGATAATTGATCTATGATAAGTATATTATAAAATAGGATAAGGTTACCAAACGGTCTGTGAGAAAAAATAACTTGACACCCTATTATTATTTAGCTAATTAATGTAAGCTTGATTGTTAGTATAAGATAACATAAATTACTAAGTAAATATACTAACATATAATAAAATGTTCAGGTCCGATATGAAAATTAGTAAACATTTATGCGTCTAATTAGAGTACCTAGTAAATTGGGGTGATTAGATTAATTAATTTTGTAATTAGGGTGATATGGTAATCAACTTTAATCTATGATACAGAAGCATCCCTAAATCACCATATCACCGTATTTGAGTTGTTAGTTATAAGTAGAGATAATTATACAATTAAGTAGACATAATTAAACATTTAGTAATGTATTTACGTGCACTGCTATCTATGAGTATATTGGCATACCATTTTGGAAAGAGGCGTTTCCTTTTAGATCCTTTGACCAATAAGGGAAGGTGTGAAATCGTTCCGGCCAGTAAAAGCATAGACATGGCGTTTAAGGGGCGGAAGGATTTTTATTGTAAACAGTGAGGAAAGCGAAGGATGCCATTTTTAGTTAGTTGCCAAAAAAGGTCGGAGACGGACGGGCACCTTTTCGGGTGTTATAAACCGACGTCACCGCGATAAATGTAATCGCGAGTTATCATAGGGCAATGGGCCCGTAACTAATAATTAATAAGTTCTGAATATACAAGTTAGAAAAATAAATGTGCCTTAATTGCCGGGAAGCCGTAGAAGTTAAAGTGTCGTCAGTCAGCAGCCGGAAAATCGAGGAAGCTTCACTGCCGAGGCCAACCTGGCTGAAATAAAGGATGCTGTAAACCACGAAAGAGGGTGAGTTAAATATATTATTACAGTCCACTGGGGACTCGCCCTGATGCAAAAGGCATCCGAAAATTCACACTCTTCGCTGATAGAACAGATACCTATCCATATAATTGATCTAATCTTGAACGTCTAAATCACTACGACACGACATCACTGGAAGATCGGCGTATCATTTCGGACATGACAATACTACATAATAAACGTGAAAACCTTTAATTGGCTCTCTGTTATCCTACTCCTCTTTTTGTTAAATTATAATTAGCTGTTGGTTTTCCTAAAAATAAATAAATAAATAAATAAAGAAAAATAAATATTTGATGAAAAACTTGACAGTCCATATCTTGTTCAAAACACACCACTGCAAGTTCATATGAGAACTTTTGGGCGCTCCTTCTTACTTCGTGTACCCCGTCCAAACAACAATTACACTATAAAAATCAGCTTATTCGGGATCATTTAAACACACATACATATATTTATTCACTGGGATCCATATATTCGGCCTCAGTAGAATTGAATTTGGTCAGAAACTGACAAAAACAAGTTGAATATGTATTATGAAAACCTGCTGTGAACTTCAATAATATCTACTTCTACATATACCTATGCATGATTTTCAGGTAGGTATAATAATGTGTGTAAACTGTATTTATATGAAATTGAAGACTAAATTCTATACTATATAGAATTTACCTTCGTGAAGTTTGTAGCTCCCGACGTTTCGGCGACGTTGCAGCGGTCGTTGTCAACGGTAGTCTAAAGTACTGTCAATCGTCGTCCGGTGTTCTGCGGGTAGGCAGCAAACTTCTGCTGTTACTCCGCAAATTATAACGCTGGTGGGGCGGCGGGGTCGGCGTGGATCAAACTTTGGGTGCTATAAAATTCACGCGGTGAATTCGTTTTATCCTATTTAAATGTGTATTTATTTCTGATTTTATTTTTGTTATGTCTCAAAATATTTATATTGACATAGTATGCGTAAGTATACTTACTAAAGAAATATTATTATACATTCGAAGTCAACTCGATACTTTGATATCAAAAATATTTTTTTATCATTATTTATACATTTACTCATATTTTTGTATGTAAGTGGCATCAGAGGCGGCTCGTTTCTCACTTCACTCCGTTCAGGAACATAACTGGGATCTAACCCACTTAATCACTGGCACGCAGGCATCATTTCGAAATCTCCCTCGATAGCGCCTACAATTCCATTTAACAATCCTCAAATGGGCTATTTTTAGACGCGATTACGTTATCAGTAGAGCCACTACGTTGCATGCGACGTCCTTTTTTAGGGGATGGATGATAAGGAAACGACCTCCAGCTTCCGGAAATCGTGCAAATGTCAGAAAATCAAACTTGTGCCATGCGTAGATTCTCTTAC
This sequence comes from Micropterix aruncella, assembly GCA_944548615.1. Taxonomy (NCBI): domain Eukaryota; kingdom Metazoa; phylum Arthropoda; class Insecta; order Lepidoptera; family Micropterigidae; genus Micropterix; species Micropterix aruncella. The sequence continues at coordinate 28,537,678 of OX155962.1, forward strand.
AGCAGTAACAGCAATAGATGAAGATGGTTCGTGGTTTAATCGTTAACTGGCCTCGTAGGTTAAAAGCCTGCATTAAAATTCGTGGAAGAGATTTCGAATACATGGATGATATTTTTTTCTGTATTTACCTACATTACTAAATATACCTACAATTTGTGTTGATAAATAATAATAATAATAATAAACTCATTATTTGCATTTTTTTAAAATCGGTTTTTGCCCTAATAATTTCCCAGCAACTAGTCAAGGACTGATTCCATCTGAATATAAAATGCATAAATAAAATCGATGAGCGCCCTAACCCTCGGCCGGCAAACGAACCCGTTGAGGTTCCGGTACACAACGGCCTCGAGCGGCGTGGTTCATTTCTCGGCGATCCCTTCAAGATCCCAACAAGACATCAGTGTACCAAATGTCAAGTCTTTAAGTCTTGATTTGACTCTTGCCATGACGAAATGATGCCTGCGTGCCAAATTTCAACTCAATCGGATTAAGAGTTTAGGGTACTATCGTGGAGGAATACACACAGACACACAGACATACAGACCCACAGATAGACACATTGCCAGTCTTCCATCTGGAAGCGGTCTTAATCGTCTCAGGGGGATTCAAAATGGATATTTCCTGCATATTGGAAAAAACCGCCTCTACAAGACTTTCCCTTTTAGTCGGTGGTGGGTCGAGAAAGTAAAATATGATTTGTTTTGATAAATCATATTAACAATAATAATAAACTCTTCATTATCATCTTACAACTAACCTTATCATAGTGCGGTCGTAAATGCGCACGTTGTGGAAATAAAGATTATTTAACAAATGCGAGTATGTTTGTCTGCATAAAATTCAAACTAATATATTTAAAACTATGAATATCCGAGGAGATGAAATTAGGAGAGAAAGGAGAGAGAAAAGGAATAACTGGTTACTTCTTAGAAAGTAACACTTTTTGAGGCGAGTCGAATAATTCTAAAGAAGGCGAATTTCTTATTTTTGCTGACAGATCGTTCCAGAGACTTGCATCATGTACACAGAAAGAATAGGAGTAGAAATCATTATTATGACAAGAAATTTTGAATAAATTGTCAGAGGCTGACTGAAGCACGAGTCCTTGAGACCTTAACCGTACGTAAACTCGTGGTGATACAAGATGTTAAATAATATAGTTAACTTTTATTTACTATAACAGAACATACAAACCGTAAATGAAAAATCAGATTACCCAAAATAGGTATTATTTAATAGATAATGGCAGAAAAACAGTTTAAATTAAAAATAATTGCTGAATAAACATATGTCAATGATAATACGTGAAGTACGTCTAAGCTGTTTTTCGGTTACATCTGTAACCAGGAGCAAGTTAGGAATCATTTTGATGGTTTAAAGTAAGAGTTATATCCTGAAGTAATTAGGCTAGCCCCTCTCTAATCCATTTGGAACATAGCGGTTGCTCGTATTGAGTGTATATTTACCTCTTTCGTCGTCGTGTCTTCGGTAAATCGTTAGTGTACAACATATTGAGCGCAAAACTCGTTTTAGCTGTGACACTATGGCTCAGACCAATAATTTCTGTATAACAACATCCATATTATGACTTTGGAAAAAATCCATAATAAACATTATTAAAATAAATTAGGATAATAATATATAAAACCTGTACGCATGCTTTTGAACCGGATGACGTCACAAAATTTTTATCAATTTCCTGAAGTCCTTTAGTGATTAATTTTGGCTCGGTTTTAAATTCAGGCGACTGAATGTTCAAAGTGACAGCCGCTTTAACCGCAGTCTTGTCCAATTTTGTTAAAATTGGTTACCCGATTTCGAACGATAAACTCGACACAAATTGAAAGAGAGGTTGGTGTCGAAATTTATGATGTCGGGTTATTGTTTCTGGGCAGACAGCGTTGAAGCACAGATAATCGATGATTTGCTTATTTTTATGAGAGACACTACATTATATGGAAGTTAGCATGACAGAAGACTCCCCAGATTTTGCAATCAGAAAAATAAACTGGTGTTTTAAATTATGGCTCGGCACCATGTCAACCAGAAATTTACCATTTGGAAAGAACATAATTACATAAATATAACGAATTATTTACGAATAGGTAAATACGAGTCTATAGTACATTCTTAGTTTGTTAAAATGCTAAATGATCTATCATGTAATGAAAGTCAGGTAAAGTTCAAAATTGCGATTACTGGGATCAGATAGGTTTTCACTCATTTATGCTGTTGTAACCAAACGTAACTCATTGATTCTCTAAGTCAATATATTAGTCGAAAAATATTTTAAAAGAATGAAAACCTTTTAGGGTTTTTTAACCCTTCAGTAATCATTAAAAAACACGTTTTTTAATGAATTTTATTTACTGAACATATATATATATCCTTCATAAAAGCCATTTCAAACCCAAAATGGGATTGAAAATTTATGTTATGGTGCATAGTGTGGGTTAAGAAATAAAGGAATTTCTTCATAATTAATAATTATGCAAACAACTAATTATTAATGCAAACAACTAATTAAAAAATAAAAATAGTTAAAAACATAATCTTTTGTGTTTTAATTGTGTTAAAATTGTTCTTTTGTGTTTTAAATTCTAAAACGAGCGTTCACACCACACAACCTCACTACTCAAAACACTGGGCAGTACTAACATCGCGTGATTTCCCGATTTTCAGAGATTGGGAGATAGTGGGGGAGCGGTACCTCGTTTGTCTTTTGTCTCGCTTCCGTATACCATAAATCTTATTTATTTTCGCCCGAAACATTCGGGAGTGATCTTTTCTGCAGTTAAAGTTTGTCCGAGTTATCTCGGGTGTGGGAATTTTCGCACATAATAACCGCCCGAGTATACTCGGGCTTCGTCCTTAAGTGGTTAGATATATTTAACAAAATTTCATTCTTGATTTTTTTCCTTTTTTTCCCAAAATTTTCTGAAAAACAAAAAAGAAACCTCGTCAAGGGATGTATCAGTATATAATTTCAAACTTTTTATGAGGATTCATCAGAGTGCAGTAAACGTTTTATTTTTATGAATCGACAAAATTTTTAGACATACCTACTCTCCACAGCAGTACTTGCTCAAGGTTTTTCACGTATTAACTTTTTAATTTAATTGTATTTTTGGTGGTTGATTTTTCTAATGTTTATACCACCCAACGCCTCTTTTCTATTCTACCAGTATATTTATAGAAGATACTATCTCCTTAACCTAATAAAAGAAAATATTTTTATCCCACCTAATGCTCGCAGCAGCTGACGTCATTCCACTCAAGTGGTGAAAAAGGTCCCTCAGCCATCCGCTTGTTTGCTCGCTTTAGTTTTTTCCGTCTTGCGCTTTTACAATTTCCGGTCGCGAAAATGTAAGGAAAGTTTTCCGGCATCTTTATTAAATTTTGAAACGGCGGTAAGAAAATGTAATTTTACAGTAAGTTTCTTATTGCAACTGAAAAGGGATCTAATATAGTTTTTTTCGTTGATAGTTTATATTAAAAGCTACAGTGTTGAATCATATTACCTAAATATATCCGCAGCTAAAGCCGACGCCAGACACTTGCTCTATTGTAATCATTGTAATGAATTTTTATATATATATATATATATATATATATATATATATATATATATATATATATATATATATATATATATATATATATATATATATATATATATATATATATATATATATATATATATATATATATATATATATATATATATATATATATATATATATATATATATATATATATATATATATCGATGGGCCCTACGTATACTGTCGAAAGTGCATTTCGCAAGGTTTACAGGAGAGCAAAAACAAAGCGTAAGTTTGAATATTATTTAAACAATCAGTGATAAGAGTTAAACTATTTATGCTATTGATTTCTTTGAATATAAGCATTTATGTGGTCATACGAACGAGAAGAAATACTTTGTAGTTTTTCAGAAATTGCACATTCGACTGTTTACCTTGTTGCATCCTTCATGCCAAAGATCGAATCTGGTAGTTTCGACAGTTTACTTAGTCGATAATATGTGTTGAAGCGACGAAACTGGCATTTCGACTTTATACTTAGGAAATACCTTTTATTTTTTGTGTCGAAACCGGTGTATGCATAGAGCATAGAGTTTTTTTATTTAATAAATTATAAATTGATAGGTAGGTAGTTTAAGTTTATTATTTTAAATAAATAAATATTGTATTATTATTAATTAAATTATTCAATAAACCATTTTATTTTCAGAAAAATAAAAATTATGCACATTTTTAAAGAATTTATTATACAAAATAACACATTAATTGGAATACATTAATGATAATTGTAGATCTAGTAATATTAAAGTAAAATGTTTCGAATTTTGTATGCACTTATATACGATCGCATAGGTTTTATTTGTCCTTTGTTTATTTAAATTTATTCATCTTTTTCCGGACTAGTCTGGCGCTCACCATATTTTAGATCCACATAGAACTTGTGATATTGTTTAGGTATTACGTTAGAGGTACACAATGATTGCAGATCTTTATGCTTTTCACTTTGTATAGGTATTAGATCAGAGTACAGAGACTTCAACTCCGTGTTAGTAGCTAGTGCATTTCTTTATCCTCTTCTTGTCTCGACCACCGTATTCAAACATTGATAGTCCTCGTCGAATGCGTACTTGAAGTATATTGAATTGGGTTCTGTTTGTTTCACGTGTACTTCTTTTATTTTGTTCCATTTCACTGTCTCGTTGGTAGTACTTTTCTTCCAGTTTCTATTTTCCATCAGCGGTTTGAAGTCGAACACTTCGTCTTGAGAAACTTCTTGAACCTTATAAGGTTTCCCTAATGTCTTAGCCCACCTCACAAGGGCATACCACTGGTCTGGTGTATATATCATTTTGCCTTTTGACTCTCTTTCAATCAGTGCATGAACACTGTCGCCTTCCGACTGTGTATGGCCTTGCTCGAGGAAGCGGTGAGTTATGTCGATTTTTAGTTTTTTTGAAAGGTACATGTACGCCGTGTATACTATCCTGTTTCTGTTTTGGCCAGGACAATTGTCTGACCAAAACTTAAATTCAGAGGCACCCGAATTGACTCTTTCTATGATAAACATCATGAGGCAACTGCTTACTTCGTTTGCTCCTCGTTTTGCAGTGTATTCTGCCCACATGTAGCAAATTCCTTCTTTCACAGCCACATCAAACACAGTAAAGTTGTACATAGACAATTTGCGTTTATAATAAAATAAGCCAACGTCGCCATGTGGTATGTTCAGAATTTTTTGAAAATCAAATGTAGCACACACTATTTTAGGCGAAGTACTTTGAGTAGATAGTTTGTCTTTAGTTTTCATTTCTCGAGCAGAATTTTTATTGGCGATGTGTATACCATGGGCTTGCACTTGATCTTCTGTTGGGTTATTTTCATTATCGAAGGAGTGGCATTTATCGCAAATGTCTTTTTTAGGTACGAAGAATGATATATTCATATTTTCATTGACTATGTCCCGGTACTGCCGTAGGGTTTCAGCTTTAGTCTCGTACCTATCAAGCTGATGCCATGTTTTGTACAATGCAAACATTTTTGCGAATGACAAACTTCCGTCTAAGTAGAGTTTGCTGCTGTCTTTGCGAGTATAATGAGATTCGACGGGTTGGAAAGACAGAACATGGTCACATACGCTTTTTTTCATTGCAGAAATTTTCGTAGGATGATTAAAGTGTTTACCTCTATCGTCAGAAACTACACTTCCTTCCTGGTTGGTTTTGTTGATTGCTGTACGAATAAATCGATCAGAAATAGATAAGGTATTACAAAATGTCTTTAAGCACACTTGTGCTTTCTCATATGTGTTAATTGCGTTTACACCAGGCAGAGGTAAGTAATATGTTGTGGTATAAGTCCTCCGAGAAGGCCCTTCTGTTGTAATTCTTTTTTTACACTTTCGCTCTGTGAATTTGTCAATATATTCCCATTGCTTGCTATGATCACCTACTTTCCAGAAGTTGACAAATATGTTCTGACATACTTCTTGATTGAACATTTCGTGACATTTAAATTTGCACGTGTTTTGGCAAATCGGACCCATTTTTTTTTCTGGCACTGTTATACCTTTGCGAGTTTGATACTCCTGTCCGCTATTCTTAAGCTGTTTTCTTTTGACATCTATCCATTTAACCTCATGCCTTTTTCTTTTTACTCCTTCGTCACTTTTAAATGTAGATTTTCTTTTTATATTGACAGGAGTACTATGTAAAGATGTTAGAGAATTCACACTTGAAATAGAATCAAACGGTGTGTTTGGTGTGTGTGAAATTTGTGGACTTGATTCAGATATCTGTAACACGTGTACATTTTCTTGGTGGGCCCCCACCGGTAAGTCGCTTCCACGCTTGTCTGGAGGTAAGTTTTCAGGATGATAATTTTGACATGCATCTTCGTTTGGAATGTCGTTTCTAGACGCGTCTGGTACTGGTGAGTGGTGGAGTGGAGTGGGAATGGGTTTGTCACCAGGCTTGTGCGATTCCAGGAAGTCTTGTATTGGTGATGGCATAGGAGTGACATGAGTGACAGGAGAGTCTTCGAGTAGTTCATTCAAAAGTTCCCACTCCTCTGCGTTGATATCATTGGTCGGAAGCGGAGTCTCTGAAAACAAAACAAAAAAAAACTCAAATAGGTTTTATAGAAAAAATATAACTACCTACTTCTATGGCGCAAAGGCTACAGTTACTCATTAGCATCGCGCACGAGCCTATCTCGCGCTTCCATAAACACAAAAATGAAATAACCGTCAATGTGTCCTTATTATAGTTGTATTCTTACATTATAGTATCTACATATGTTGAAAATCGGCATGAGTTTCATATCACAAGAAGAAATTAAATAAATTTTTCAATTAATTTTTTTAACTGAATATTATAGTTATCGCAAATGTCGAATCTACGAAATAATAAATTAAAGTCCGCCGTAAACAAACGAAATTACCACTTTCGTCTTAAAGTGTGATATATGTTGCGACGTAAAGAGACGAAACTGTCTGTTTCGATCCCATTGTGTCTTTCGATCCAACAAGAGTACAAAGAACACAGCCGAAACTTCCACATTCGACGTTATACGCCGGAAACAAAAAAATAACCTCAAACATTTAAGTAAAGTGTACATACCTGGTTTGTCAATGATATTTTCATATGTATTATTCCATGATTCATTTTCTTGAGCCTCCAAGTTCAAGTTGGCGTTGCCATTATTACTGTCTGTCCCTTCATCAACTTTATTCCACTTATCACCACATGTAGTTAAAGCCATTTTTAGCATGGTTCGCGATCTGCTCATTTTACTGCTTGTCTTTGTTCAATAATAAAACTACTACCACATAAATTAACAAAATCACATAAACATAGGCACTATTTAAACATTATACATTCGAGATTATTATCGTACTTGTAGACTCCGACGAAGCGAAACGTAACTGGCAGATTCAACCGAGTCACGTGATGGCGCATACTCTTCACGCAGTCGAAACTGCCGTTTCGTCATTTTACTAGGGACGGCGTTAGCACTTTCGATAGTATACGTTAAGAAAAAACGCCATTTGATAACATAGAATTTTTTTTCTTGATGCATTCTATTTAACGCAAAATTAAAATGCATTCTAAATAAAAAAACAAAAAAGCATTTTTTTCACTTTCGGCGGTATACGTAGGGACCATCGATATATATATATATATATCTCATATATAAAAAGAGAAGTTCCGATTCACTCATTCATTCATTCACTCATTCATTCACTGACTGACTCATCAACGCCCAGCCCTAACCCTTAGACCTAGGAAGCTGAAATTTTTAACATAGGTTCCTTTTAGGACGCAAACGCTCACTAAGGGCGGATTTTTCGAAATTCAACCCCTAAAGGGGTGAAAAGGGGTTTCACAGTTTGTATGAAAAACCTATATAGATGTACTTTTTAATTCGATACTTTGAAAGACTACTCTAATAAACAAATAAGGAAATAGGTGTTTCATGTTTTTTCAAAATTCTACCCCTAAAGGGGAAAAACGGGGGTTTAAAATTTGTATGGACAAACGATTTTAGATGGACTTTTTATTTCGAAAGTTTGTAAGATTACTCTAATAAATAAATAGGGAAACACGTGTTTCATATTTTTTCAAAATTCAACCCCTAAAGGGGTGAAAAGGGGCTTCGAAATGTTTATAGAGAGACGATATAGATGTACTTTTTAATTCGAAACTTTGTAAGATTACTCTAATAAACAAATAAGAAAACAGGTGTTTCATGTTTTTTCAAAATTCAACCCCTAAAGGGGTGAAACGGGGTTTCAAAATTTGTATGAATGAACAATATTAGATGTGCTTTTTATTTCGAAACTTTGTAAGATTACTCTAATAAATAAATAAGGTAACACGTGTATCATATTTTTTCAAAATTCAACCCCTAAAGGGGTGAAGAGGGGTTCCAAAGTTTATATGGAAAATCGATATAGATGTACTTTTTAATTCGAAACTTTTTCAGATTACTCTTATGAACAAATAATCAAATAGGTGTTTTATGGTTTTTCAAAATTCCGCCCCTAAAGGGGTAATACGGGGGTTTAAAGTTTGTATGGATAAACGATTTTAGATGGACTTTTTATTTCGAAAGTTTGTAAGATTACTCTAATAAATAAACAAGGAAACACGTGTTTCATATTTTTTGAAAATTCAACCCCTAAAGGGGTGAAAAAGGGTTTCCATTTTTTTATGAAGAAACGATATAGATGTACTTTTTAATTCGAAAGTTTGTAAGATTACTCTAATAAGCAAATAAGAAAACAGGTGTTTCATGTTTTTTCAAAATTCGACCCCTAAAGGGGTGAAAAGGGGTTCCAAAGTTAGAATGGAAAATCGATATAGATGTACTTTTTAATTCGAAACTTTTTAAGATTACTCTTAAAAACAAATAATCAAATAGGTGTTTTATGGTTTTTCAAAATTCCGCCCCTAAATGGGTAATACGGGGGTTTAAAGTTTGTATGGATAAATGATTTTAGATGGACTTTTTATTTCTAAAGTTTGTAAGATTACTCTAATAAATAAATAAGGAAACACGCGTTTCATAATTTTTGAAAATTCAACCCCTAAAGGGGTGAAAAAGGGTTTCCATTTTTATGAAGAAACGATATAGATGTACTTTTTAATTCGAAACTTTGTAAGATTACTCTAATAAACAAATAAGAAAACAGGTGTTTCATGTTTTTTCAAAATCCAACCCCTAAAGGGGTGAAACGGGGTTTCAAAATTTGTATGAATGAACAATATTAGATGTGCTTTTTATTTCGAAACTTTGTAAGATTACTCTAATAAATAAATAAGGAAACACATGTATTATATTTTTTTTTAATTCAACCCCTAAAGTGGTGAAAAGGGGTTCCAAAGTTGGTATAGAAAATCGATATAGATGTACTTTTTAATTCGAAACGTTTTAAGATTACTCTTATAAACAAATAATCAAATAGGTGTTTTATGGTTTTTCAAAATTCCGACCCTAAAGGGGTAATACGGGGGTTTAAAGTTTGTATAGATAAACTATTTTAGATGGACTTTTTATTTCGAAAGTTTGTAAGATTACTCTAATAAATAAATAAGGAAACAAGTGTTTCATATTTTTTTTAAATTCAAGCCCTAAAGGGGTGAAAAAGGGTTTCGATTTTTTTTATGAAGAAACGATGTAGATGTACTTTTTAATTCGAAACTTTGTAAGATTACTCTAATAAATAAATAAGAAAATAGGTGTTTCACGTTTTTTCAAAATTTAACCCCTAAAGGGGTGAAACGGGGTTTCAAAATTTGTATGAATGAACAATATTAGATGTGCTTTTTATTTCGAAACTTTGTAAAATTACTCTAATAAATAAATAAGGAAACACGTGTATCATATTTTTTCAAAATTCAGCCCCTAAAGGGATGAAAAGGGGTTTCGATTTTTTTATGGAGAAACGATATAGATGTACTTTTTAATTCGAAACTTTGTAAGATTACTCTAATAAACAAATAAGACAATAGTTGTTTCATGTTTTTTCAAAGTTCAACCCCTAAGGGGGTGAAACGGGGTTTCAAAATTTGTATGAATGAACAATATTAGACGTGCTTTTAATTTCGAATGTAGGAGGAGGAATGTGCTGTAGGAGTACTCTAATAAAAAAAAACCAAAATGCGATTTTCGTGGTTTTTCCTAAATTCAACCCCTAAAGGGGTGGAAAGGGGTTATAAAATTAATATGAAGAAACGTTATTGATGGTCTTTTTAATTCGAAACTTTGTTAGGTTACTCTATTAAACAAATAAGAAAATAAGTGTTTAATTTTTTTTTATTCTACCCCTAAAGGGGTGAAACAGGGTTCCACACTTTGTAGGAATAAACAACATTAGATGTGCTTTTTATTTCGAAAATTCGAAGGATTACTCTAATAAAAAAGTAAGTAAATACGTCTTTCGTGGTTTTTCAAAATTCAACCCCTAAACGGGTGAAAAGGGGTTATACAATTTGTATGGAGAAACGATACAGATAGACTTTTTAAATCAAAACTTTGTAATATTACTCTCATAATCAAATAAACAAATGGGTCTTTCATGGTTTTTCAAAATTTCGCACTTAGAGGGGTAAAACGGGGTTTTAAAGTTTGTATGGATAAACGATTTTAGATGGACTTTTTATTTCGAAACTTTGTAAGGTCACTCTAATAAATAAATAAGGAAACACGTGTTTCATATTTTTTCAAAATTCCACAACTAAAGGGGTGAAAGGTGTTTCAAAATTTGTATGGAAAACGATATAGATATACTTTTTAATTCGAAACTTTGTAAGATTACTCGAATAAACAAATAAGCAAATATGTCTTTTGTGTTTTTTCAAAATTCAACCCCTAAAGGGGTGAAACGGGGTTTCAAAATTTGTATGAAAAAATGATATTAGATGAACTTTGTAGGATTACTTTAAAAACCATCTAAGCAAATATGTGTTTCGTATTTTTTTGAAATTTCACCCCTAATGGCGTAAAAAGGGGTGTTTAAGTTTGTATGGAGAAACGATATTAGATGGACTTTATTTTGAAACTTTGTAGGATAACTCTAATAAACAAATAATTAAATACGTCTTTCGCGTTTTTTCACAATTCAACCCCTAAAGGCGTGAAAAGGGGTTTAAAATTTGTATGGAGAAACGATATTAGATGGAAATTGTATACTCTAATAAACATTTAGGCAAATACGTATTTAGTATTTTTTTAATTCAACCCCTAATGTGGTGAAAAGGGGTTTAAATGATAATAAACAAATAAGCAAATGCATGTTTCATATTTTTTTTAAATCTACCACTTAGGGGGTGAGAAGAGGTAAATAACCCTAAAAATCAAAAAAGAAGTCGCGCGCGACGGTTCCCGGACGTGAGAAGGCGCTAGAACCTCATTATAAATTCATCATTTGTCTCGATAACATGCGTAGCGCAAGCACCGCGATCGTCACATCTTCACGCCTTAATTACTTAGTTGATCATCATGAAGTACATATTGACAGGAGTACCTACAGAGAAGGACGTTAGATACCTTTATATATTACACGCAAAAACTTACCACTTGACTGGGAAAAAGGGATCTATCTTAACCCAAATTTAACGCGTGCGAAGCCGCGGGCAACAGCTAGTCTCATATATAAAGAGAGAAGTTCCGATTCATTCATTCATTCATTGACTGACTCATCAACGCCCAGCCCAAACTCTTAGACCTAGAAAGCTGAAATTTTTAACATAGGTTCCTTTTAGGACGCAAACGCTCACTAAGGGCGGATTTTTCGAAATTCAACCCCTAAAGGGGTGAAAAGGGGTTTCACAGTTTGTATGGAAAACCTATATAGATGTACTTTTTAATTCGAAACTTTGAAAGACTACTCTAATAAACAAATAAGGAAATAGGTGTTTCAAGTTTTTTCAAAATTCTACCCTTAAAGGGGAAAAACGAGGGTTTAAAATTTGTATGGACAAGCGATTTTAGATGGACTTTTTATTTCGAAAGTTTGTAAGATTACTCTAATAAATAAATAAGGAAACACGTGTTTCATATTTTTTCAAAATTCAACCCCTAAAGTGGTGAAAAGGGGTTTCGAAATTTTTATAGATAGACGATATAGATGTACTTTTTAATTCGAAACTTTTTAAGATTACTCTAATAAACAAATAAGAAAACAGGTGTTTCATGTTTTTTCAAAATTCAATCCCTAAAGGGGTGAAACGGGGTTGCAAAATTTGTATGAATGAACAATATTAGATGTGCTTTTTATTTCGAAACTTTGTGTGATTACTCTAATAAATAAATAAGGTAACACGTGTATCATATTTTTTCAAAATTCAACCCCTAAAGGGGTGAAAAGGGGTTCCAAAGTTTGTATGGAAAATCGATATAGATGTACTTTTTAATTCGAAACTTTTTAAAATTACTCTTATAAACAAATAATCAAATAGATGTTTTATGGTTTTTCAAAATTCCGCCCCTAAAGGGGTAATACGGGGGTTTAAAAATTGTATGGATAAACGATTTTAGTTGGACTTTTTATTTCGAAAGTTTGTATGATTACTTTAATAAATAAATAAAGAAACACGTTTTTCATATTTTTTAAAAATTCAACCCCTAAAGGGGTGAAAAAGGGTTTCGATTTTTTTTATGAAGAAACGATATAGATGTACTTTTTAATGCGAAACTTTGTAAGATTACTCTAATAAGCAAATAAGAAAACAGGTGTTTCATGTTTTTTCAAAATTCAACCCCTAAAGGGGTGAAACGGGGTTTCAAAATTTGTATGAATGAACAATATTAGATGTGCTTTTTATTTCGAAACTTTGTAAGATTAATCTAATAAATAAATAAGGTAACACGTGTATCATATTTTTTCAAAGTTCAACCCCTAAAGGGGTGAAAAGGGGTTCCAAAGTTTGTATGGAAAATCGATATAGATGTACTTTTTAATTCGAAACATTTTAAGATTACTCTTATAAACAAATAATCAAATAGGTGTTTTATGGTTTTTCAAAATTCCGCCCCTAAAGGGGTAATACGGGGGTTAAAGTTTGTATGGATAAACGATTTTAGATGGACTTTTTATTTCGAAAGTTTGTAAGATTACTCTAATAAATAAATAAGGAAACACGTGTTTCATATTTTTTGAAAATTCAACCCCTAAAGGGGTGAAAAAGGGTTTCCATTTTTTTATGAAGAAACGATATATGTAGATGTACTTTTTAATGCGAAACTTTGTAAGATTACTCTAATAAGCAAATAAGAAAACAGGTGTTTCATGTTTTTTCAAAATTCAACCCCTAAAGGGGTGAAACGGGGTTGCAAAATTTGTATGAATGAACAATATTAGATGTGCTTTTTATTTCGAAACTTTGTGTGATTACTCTAATAAATAAATAAGGAAACACGTGTATCATATTTTTTCAAAATTCAGCCCCTAAAGGGGTGAAAAGGTGTTTCGATTTTTGTATGGAGAAACGATATAGATGTACTTTTTAATTCGAAACTTTGTAAGTTTACTCTAATAAACAAATAAGAAAATGTTTCATGTTTTTTCAAAGTTCAACCCCTAAAGGGGTGAAACGGGGTTTCAAAATTTGTATGAATGAACAATATTAGACGTGCTTTTAATTTCGAATTCCTGTAGGAGTACTCTAATAAAAAAATAACAAAATGCGTTTTTCGTGGTTTTTCCAAAATTCAACCCCTAAAGGGGTGGAAAGGGGATATAAAATTATTATGAAGAAACGTTATTGATGGTCTTTTTAATTCGAAACTTTGTAAGGTTACTCTATTAAACAAATATGAAAATAGGTGTTTATTTTTTTTTTTAATTCTACCCCTAAAGGGGTGAAACAGGGTTCCACACTTTGTATGAATAAACAACTTTAGATGTGCTTTTTATTTCGAAAATTCGAAGGATACTCGATAAAAACTCTACTCTAATAAAAAACGACTCTAATAAAAAAGTAAGAAAATACGTCTTTCGTGGTTTTTCAAAATTCAACCCCTAAACGGGTGAAAAGGGGTTATACAATTTGTTGGAGAAACGATACAGATAGACTTTTTAAATCAAAACTTTGTAATATTACTCTCATAATCAAATAAACAAATGGGTCTTTCATGGTTTTTCAAAATTTCGCCCTTAGAGGGGTAAAACGGGGTTTTAAAGTTTGTATGGATAAACGATTTTAGATAGACTTTTATTTCGAAACTTTGTAAGGTCACTCTAATAAATAAATAAGGAAACACGTGTTTCATATGTTTTCAAAATTCCACAACTAAAGGGGTGAAAAGGGGTTTCGAAATTTGTATGGAAAACGATATAGATATACTTTTTAATTCGAAACTTTGTAAGATTACTCGAATAAACAAATAAGCAAATATGTATTTTGTGTTTTTTCACAATTCAACCCCTAAAGGGGTGAAACGGGGTTTCAAAATTTGTATGAAAAAACGATATTAGATGAACTTTGTAGGAGAACTTTAAAAACCATCTAAGCAAATATGTGTTTCGTATTTTTTTTAAATTTCACCCCTAAAGGCGTAAAAAGGGGTGTTTAAGTTTGTATGGAGAAACGATATTAGATGGACTTTATTTTGAAACTTTGTAGGATAACTCTAATAAACAAATAATTAAATACGTCTTTCGCGTTTTTTCACAATTCAACCCCTAAAGGCGTGAAAAGGGGTTTAAAATTTGTATGGAGAAACGATATTAGATGGAAATTGTATACTCTAATAAACATTTAGGCAAACCCCTAATGTGGCGAAAAGGGATTTAAATGATAATAAACAAATAAGCAAATGCATGTGTCATATTTTTCTAAAATCTACCACTTAGGGGGTGAGAAGGGGTAAATAACCCTAAAAATCAAAATAGAAGTCGCGCGCGACGGTTCCCGGACGTGAGAAGGCGCTAGAACCTCATTATAAATTCATCATTTGTCTCGTTAACATGCGTAGCGCAAGCACCGCGATCGTCACATCTTCACGCCTTAATTACTTAGTTGATCATCATGAAGTACATATTGACAGGAGTACCTACAGAGAAGGACGTTAGATACCTTTATATATTACACGCAAAAACTTACCACTTGACTGGGAAAAAGGGATCTATCTTAACCCAAATTTAACGCGTGCGAAGCCGCGGGAAACAGCTAGTATATATATATAATTGATATTTTAAGGGTGTAATTTTTTTTAAATTATTTTCAATAATATATAAAATTAGATTCATGAAAAGTTACTTATCTGGGGTCCTGGTGGACCAGAAACATTTTAACGATAGTTAATGTCCTCTTTAAATACTTAGGGCAGCAGCACCTGTTTCCGCAATTGATAACTTATGATGTTCTTAGTTATTGCAGCCGAATTATTGTATGCCTTTGGATGTATATATATATATATATATATATATATATATATATATATATATATATATATATATATATATATATATATATATATATATATATATATATATATATATATATATATATATATATATATATATATATATATATATATATATATATATATATATATATATATATATATATATATATATATATATACATATATATATATATATATATATATATATATATATATATATATATATATATATATATATATATATATATATATATATATATATATATATATATATATATATATATATATATATATATATATATATATATATATATATATATATATATATATATATATATATATATATATATATATATATATATATATATATATATATATATATATATATATATATATATATATATATATATAATTTTCAATAATATATAAAATTAGATTCATGAAAAGTTACTTATCTGGGGTCCTGGTGGACCAGAAACATTTAAACGATAGTTAATGTCCTCTTTAAATACTTAGGGCAGCGGCACCTGTTTCCGCAATTGATAACCTATGATGTTCTTAGTTATTGCAGCCGAATTACTGTATGCCCTTGGATGTAATAAGTATAGGAGGATGGTTTCTGTAACAGAAATGGATGTTAGTAACTTATTTTAGAAGAAATTATATGATTGAGAATATTTCGACACTAGTCGTATTCATCTCTATGACATTTCTCTAAATAAGTTACTAACATCCATTTCTGTTACAGAAACCATCCTCCTATACTTATTACATCCAAGGGCATACAGTAATTCGGCTGCAATAACTAAGAACATCATAGGTTATCAATTGCGGAAACAGGTGCCGCTGCCCTAAGTATTTAAAGAGGACATTAACTATCGTTTAAATGTTTCTGGTCCACCAGGACCCCAGATAAGTAACTTTTCATGAATCTAATTTTATATATTATTGAAAATAATTTGAAAAAATTTACACACTTAAAATATCAATATATATATATATATATATATATATATATATATATATATATATATATATATATATATATATATATATATATATATATATATATATATATATATATATATATATATATATATATATATATATATATATATATATATATATATATATATATATATATATATATATATATATATATATATATATATATATATATATATCTTCTTATTATTTTCATTAAGTTTCTTATAATGATAATCCATAAAATTTCTTAATAGTCGCAAAGTAATTTGATATAAGGCAAAAGTAATTTATTATTAAAGTTTATGATAACCTTTATTGTATACGAGTTTTGTGACTTACGTAAATATTCATAAAATGTAAATAATTTAAATATCCCGGTGAGACTCGACTTCATTTTTAATATAATCTACAGTATTCGATTGGATATTATTAATTTACATGCATGATTCATCTTTCTAATCAGGGATTTTAAAAAATAATGGATAATTATAGTAGCTGGTACAGTTAGTAGCTCTACAGTTAGTAGCAGTTACATTTTACAATTTAAATATATGAAACAAAGAATAGTATAAACAGGAGAAAATAATAAATTATTATGAGAAAAGAAAAACATTACTTACATAGCGGAAATTCGGAAACGGAATACAATCAGTAGTTACATTTTAATAATCTTCTTAAATAATCTGTGGTATACGATGCATTAATATTTTTCATTGAATTTCTTGTTTTTTGTGTGTTATCGAATATAATTAATTTTATAATTCGGGGTTTAAAATGTTGCACATATTCGTTGCTGTTCCTGGGTATCATGCGAGTGGATTAAACTATGTTTACAAAATGACGCCATTTGTATTTCTGTGAAATTTGCAAATAGACTCCAGCACAATCGGGCCATACAAAGTCGAAATTCCCAGTTTCCAAAAATGCTGATCACGCGACTCAATAGGCCCAGACTCCAAAATAATTCCAATGAACTTTTTTGTAAAAGTAAAATCTCATTCACATAAGGAGCTGAGTCCCACGCGAGTATACCATACTTGAGCTGAGAATCATCTAAGGCATAGTGTTATGATAGTTGATTCTTTGTCCATAATGCATAAAATTGATATTGGTATTACGTAAAAATCTGGTGAACTTGTCATTTGGTTATCTAGATGAATGCCAAGGAATTTAACCTTTAATGATTTTAGTACCCTTGGAACCTAAAAACACAAAAACACAGAGGACCCTATGGGACCTAAAAAACACAAACTAATTGAAACAATATTAAATGATAAATGCAAATATCCTAATATATTCACTCTCAAATCTAAATTCATCTATGAGTGTTTAATGTATGCTTAAGTAAATATGGAAAATCAAGAAAGCACTCGAAAAATAACATTCTATTTCCCATCGTGTAATTCCCCAAGTGCATCTATTAAAAAAGAGTAAATGGACATCAAGTAATTCCCCAAGTGCATCTATTAAAATAGAGTAAAAACCCTGGACAGCGCCGGTTGCAATGTCGCCGAAACGTCGGGTGCTTCATATACTTGCTCTCCATTGTGTACTCTCCCAATCAACACCATCCTATCTCCACGATTTTTTCGAACCATTAAGTTCCCACGGTCTCCTACTTCGGTCAGCCTCTGACAGTTTACTCAAAATTCCTTGTCATGATACTGATTCCTACTCCTACTCTTTCTAAGTCTATGTTTCAGGCTCTGGAAAGATCTCCCAGCAAATATCCGAAACTCACCTTCATTAGAATCACACAAGGCTCAACTCAAGAAGTACTACTTTATAAGAAGTAACTAATTCTTCTTCTTTTTCCTCTCCGTCCTCTTTCATTTTCTGGCATTCTTAGTTTTAAATATAGTAATTTGTATTTTATGCCGACAAACTTATTAATATTTATTTCTATAACGCTCGCATGTATCACTGCACTGTGATTAGGTTAGTTGTAAGATATTGCCATGTGGCAATAATTTGGTCTTTTTGTGTATTATTAAAATGACATATTGCACATAAATAACTTTTTTTGTATTTATAATGTATGATATGACTATGCTATTTTCGGGACGTCGAGGAATCAATAATTCAAATAAGTGTCATTTATTATGAATTCTGCTAGATAGAATGTCGAAGTTAGGCTAAATAAAGGGAAAAATATTTGTATTGTATTCTTCTTTGAACCACTCTCGTGTCCAAGAAATTACACAAAACTCGTTTATTCGCTCTCAATTTGTCCGATAAATACGTCAAGCGAAAACACGCCGCTGTTTTTCTTGTCCGGTGGATTTTCAAGCTTAGCAATGTCCGCCGCTTAAGCCAGAAAAACCACTCGTGACAAAGCTTTGACTCTCAGTCGGGCCAGATGAGGGTGAAGGATAGCGAGCGTACAGCAGGGCTCGACGTTCATAAAACCCGCGTCAATTGGGTATAGTATTACTTATGATACGAGTAATATTTATTCGTCTGTAATGACAATGGGGACTGTCAACTTGAACAAATAGGTATGCGCGATTTCACGACAGTAGTGAAAATACCGTCGTTTTAGGTTTCACTGAGTTTATTTATTAAAAAAAATATATTTTATTCAATTACTCAAAGATTACAATGATTACAATTTTCAGTAAGTGCTACTTTAATACTAAGCTCCTCGAGACGACACGTATCGTCCGATGCAATTGAATGTCTGCCCTCATGGAGTCGGTGACCTCCTTTTATAGGGACGCTACTTATTCTCCTATTTAAATTACACAATGCTACGAAGTGCCTACGCGGGCGTCGTATCCAGACTCGGCTGGAAGGGAAGGATATTTGATCAGGTGGCTGAGGCGAGCGTCTACGCTAGCCCAAATAAATATGGTAACAATCGAATAGAAAAGAATAGACTTTGAAAGAATGGATTCTAATACAATTGTTTGAAAAGGAAGTGATATTCTTTATCGTACTGATTGCGTGGTCTGAGGAGTAATGTTATAATATTCCTATTTCATATGCTTCTACATTATAATCATAATAATATTCATATTAATAATAACTATCCTTAAGGACCGATTGTGCGAAAGGATAATACATCATTCGTAACATATTACTATCGGTAAAGCAACAATCGAACTGATATTATGATTCACATTAAATCTACTTAACTACTTATGATAGAGACGATGTTCGTTGGTAGATCGAGGCGAGCGTTGATCTGCAAATCGGGTGCAAATATCTTAGAGGGTCGGTCGTAGCTAGTGACGTCGTAACACCTCCACGCTTAGACTGGAAAACTTCTTTGGAAGTTTGAAAGGGGTGCCTCCTTACATGATGACTCTTCGAAGCGGCTTATTGAGTTGAGCTTCATTGTTGATGTTTGTTGGTGTCTCGGGAATAGATGTTATCGACAAGTTATCTTCTCCTGTCTTATACTCGGAGACTCTGTAGCTTGTTCTTCTTTGTGGGCCTTTTGCAGATGAACATTGATTGAATATTTGTGGGCAAATGGAATTACGATCTTCATAAGGTTTTCCTTTGATTATTCTCCAGGCACGTTTATGACATCGGCAGCAATAGCAAAGGAGTATTAATATTACGGTTGCTATTGTCGTTATCGTTGAAAATGCGAATCTTTTGGAAGGGAAAGATTCGTGATTGAGCTTATTTAATTGCTCTTCGAAGTGATTGACTGATGCTTGAGCTTCGTTGAATTCGTCGAGACGGATATTTCTTAACGGTATCGGTTGTAGTTTGAGTTCTTCTATTTTGTCTGGAATGTCGTCGCAGCAATTGAATGGAATGACGGGGACGATGTCGTCGTTTTGTTGCTTTGTTGAATTGTATTCCGCAGCGCTTATTTGAATGGCTCCTACGAAAGCGCGGCAACCTTGAGCGAGTGTCAGAAGCGAGTTCTCGTAGATCATTTCCGTTTTGAATTGTTGTCCGCAGGTGGTTTTAATCGGTAGTGGTTTAGATAGGATTATTAACCATTTATTTTTCTTTAATTCCTGAACGTTGAAGTCATCTATGGCCATGATTGTGGATTTACAATTTTCCGGGCGTAGTTTTGATATGATGTTTACTTCACAAGGCGCTTTTTCGCCAGGGTATGGGAGGATGTTGAAGCATAACAGTGTGTTATCTATCTTCTTGCAGCTGTCGATCTCGTTTGTCCTTATATACTCTCTGTTATCTTGTGATATCCCTATGTACTTTGAATCGGGTATAATGGTATGGAATAAATTTGAGGAAGGGTGTCGTGTAGGGATGGAAAATAAGTGATAAGATGTATATACTTCATTATTGGTTAAAGGAATATTTAATATGAATACCACGCGGTTTGACGTGGTGAAACCTTTTAGAGTTATAAGATTAGCTATCTGCCCTATCGTCCTCACATTAGGCGGTGACGGCAGTATTTCATTAGAAGGTAATGAATTGGATATATTCGTCAATTGTTCTAACAATTGCGTAGAAGATATAATTGAGGGGTGGAGTACTTTTAGCTTAGCAAAAGTTAAACTATTTTCGATGTCATTTACTTCATTACTCAACAACATGTAAACTTCTAAGAGAGATTCACAATTGTTTAGTATTTCTACTTGGCGTGTTAAGTAATAGGCTTTTTCCTCGTTTTTGTTCAAAAAGGTTTGAATAGATTTTAAATTGTTCTCGAGATATTGGTCATCTATCATTAATTTTCTTATAGTATGGTTGAAGCTTTTAATGACTTTTGTGGTAACGGAGATTTGCGATCTCATTAGGGACTGTGTTTGGGTGTCATCCTTTTCTAGTTTATCTATAGCTTCGTTGAAGTATTTGCCATCATTTTCATCTAGATTTCCTGTAATCCATTTAATAAGAGAGCCTGCTGCGTTTAGTAAGTATCTCTTGCGTCTCGTTGTTGTGATTCCAATATTATTGATTTTTTCATTAATCTTATTGGAGATGGATTTTAGCATAGTATAATGTGGTTTCATAGGTATAACGAAGTGTTCTAGGTTATCGTGAAATTTAAGATCTGGTTTGAAGACGTGTTTTTCAAGCATTCTTAATGATCTTTCGGCATTTTCGAAAGCAGTTTTTATTAGTTTTAAATCCTTATATACTATCAAGTTCCAATGATTGTTTGATACTTTTACATCATTTCCTCTTTCATAATATATTCCAACCGTGTTATTGAGGGGGATTATCTCCTGGCCCTTCGCCATCATCAGGATGGAGATCCTGTAATGAAAGATGAGAATTTGTTTCATCTTCTGATTCGTCTGACTCACTGATAGGATGGGGTAAATATAATTTTATTCTGTCGAAGTGAACAGGTGTGGGTTTGAAATTTTGCTTGATAATGCAAGTTGTATCATTTTTTAAACCTAATATTTGAAAGGGACCTAGGAATCGAGGGAGTTGTTTGTTATTGTCCGGATTACGGATCATAATAAGATCTCCTATTTTGAACTTGGATTCATTAATTCTATATTTGTTATCGTGATAGATTTTAGATTTCTCTTTATTATCTAGTATATTCTTACGAACTATTTCAAATATACTTTTCTGCCAATTAATTAATTCTTTCCGGTAATTGTCGTGTTGATTTGTAACTTTTGGGTCTTCGTTTATCATTACGTAATTATGGAGGTTTATATCTCCATATATTACTTCAAATGGCGTGAATTTTGTGCTCGATGATCGGCAATTATTATAGGTCCTAATTATCATAGGTATTACTTCTTTTTCTTTAAGTGTAGGGTACTCTTCAGTGTAGCATCTGAGACTGTCAGCTAAAGTTCCATGTAATCTTTCTACGGCGTTACTTTGTGGATGGTGTGCCGATATAAATTTTAATTCGATGTCGTATCGGTTACAAAAAGATTTGAATTCTCTGCTAGCGAAGCAGGTGCCATTGTCTGTCGCTATTTGGGCCGGTGTGGGATGGTGAGAGAAGTATTGTATAAGTCTTGAGGTGACTTCTTTTGTGGTTTCGCCTTTTATTATATAGCATTGTGCGTATTTTGAAAAGGGATCGAGCACCGTCAGGTATTTTGTCCTGTTATATTCAAAAACATCAACGTAAATTTTGTCAAACGGTTTCACGGGTGTATCCGTGATGGTAAGAGCCCTTCTCAAACTTTGTCGGCATATTTTTGATTTTGCGCAGATTTCGCAACTACGTATATATTTGGTAATATCTCTTGTCAATTTTTTCCAATAATATCTAGTTTTGATTTTTCGTATAGTTTCGTTTATTCCTTTATGGTAGTTATCGTCGGCGACGTGAAATTCTCTAATTAGATCGGGAATTTCCTTAATTTTTGGAACTTCTATGTTACCTTTACAAATAATAAATTTCCTATTGCTATCGTTCCGAAAAATAAGACTTAAGATATGATCTAAGTGTATTTTATTTATAAAATTTACGTATATATTTCCTATTGGCAACTTGTCTTTGTTTTTCAGTAAATCATTATATAGTTGGTCTGTTTTTTTCAAGTTACAGTTCAGCATATAATACTTTCGTTTTGGCAGGCTTACGCTCTCTAATTCGATTATTTCTGACTTTGGGAGTATTGGAAAATTTGGCACATCTTTTTCAATTAGTCTAGTACTGGCATCATAGGCTCCAGTGCTCGACTGAATGTGTGTTTCGGTGGCGATGTACAATATATTTGCATGTTTATGATGCAGTACATAAGCGTTCGAATATTCCACTGTTTTGTCATTTACAGGGGTATTAATGATTTCGCTTGTAAGTCGCGTTATGGCGTTTAGCGGTATACGCGAAAGTGCGTCTGCGTTGGTGTTAAATGCTCCAGGTTTGTATTTGACATTATAGTCGTATTCCGCTAATTTTAACCTCCATCTGCACAGCCTGCTAGCTGGATCTCTTAGATTGAAAATCCATTCTAGGGGTCGATGGTCGGTGTACAAGACGAACTTTCGTCCGTACAAATATGGCCTGTAATGATTACACGCCCATACAATTGCCAGTAACTCGCGTTCAATTGTTGAGTAACGCGTTTCGGCGGGGTTTAGGGTACGTGATCCGTACGCTATAGGTAGGTCTTCGCCTATTTCACCTTGACTAAGGACGGCTCCAAGGGCATGTTGGCTCGCATCCGTTGTGAGAATAAAATCTCTTTCGAAATCGGGATACTGTAGGACAGGGGCTGATGTAAGTAATGCTTTACATCTATCGAATGATTGCATGCATTTCTCATTGAATTCGTATGTTACGTTTTTCTTGAGTAGGTTAGTGAGAGGTTTTATTATTTTTGCATAATTAGGAATAAATCTACGGTAATATCCTGTTAATCCTAGAAATTGTTTAATTTCGCGCGGAGATCGCGGTGGAGGAAAATTTACAACTGCTTCTACCTTCGAAGGATTTGGTTTGATTCCTTCAGGTGTGATGAGATGCCCAAGATAAGCAACTTCCTTTCTTAGGAATTCGCATTTATCTGGTTGAATTTTAAGGTTGCTTTCTGCTAATCGAGTGAATACGTTTTCTAATCTTTCGAGATGCTCTTCTAGTGTCGAGGAATATACTATAATATCGTCCATATAAATCAGACACTCTGCTCCTTGCAGTCCTGTCATTATATTATCCATAACTCTCTGGAATGTGCTAGGGCTATTGGAAAGTCCCATAGGGAGGCGGCAGTACTCAAATTTTCCATTGTCTACTGAAAAAGCAGTTTTTTCCCGAGAACTTTCTTCTACCTGAATTTGGTGAAAACCTGAACAAAGGTCTATGGTCGAGAAATACTTACATTTTCCTAATTGATCTAATAAATCAGTTATATTTGGAAGAGGGTATCTATCTTTAACGGTAACTTCGTTTAGTTTTCTATAGTCTATCACTATTCTCCATTTTTGAGTTCCCGACGCATCCATCTTTTTAGGTACCACCCATACAGGACTTGACCATGGGGAAAAGCTTGGGCGTATTATACCTTGTTGTAGCATTTTGTTCATTTGAGTTTTTACCTCTTGTTTGTGAACATGTGGGTATCTATAACTTTTCGTAAATATTGGTTTGGCATCTCCGGTGTTTATCTCGTGTTTAACCTGACTCGTGAAAGTTAATTTATCTCCTTCTAAATAAAATATATCTGAGAAGCTCTGACATAATCGTGTAAGTTTGTCGCGTTCCTCACTATTTAAATGCTCGGTTCGCAAGTTCCTTTTTACTTCCTGCATTCTGTCTATCCTTACAGTTTCACTTTCGTCTATTGTGTTCATATTATGAATGAACTGGGTGTCCTCAACGAGTTGAAGCTCTAACGGCGGAATTTCTACCTGCTCGTATTCTTCGCTCGTGTTGGCTATTGTTGTTAGAAAGGTGTTATCTTTTACACTGACTAGGGCAGCGGGTATCTTAATTTTACCTGTTGTGAAATATTCACTGGAAGCTACTCGTTCATCGAGTTGTCTACCTTTTATAAGTTTTTTGTGTGCGGGCTCATTTATGGTGCTATTTATAGCTATCGGAATCTTACTTGTTCCTACCATATGAGTTTTCGCAAAGGTCGCTTGAGGGCTAGGGCGATAACCGTTTAAATCTAATTTTTTGTGCTCATTTATAGCTACTGGAACTTTATTTGTTCTTGCTTCTTGAGTTTCCACAAAGGTCGCTTTAGGGCTAGGGCGATAACCGTTTAAATTTAATTTTGTGTGCTCATTTATAGCTACTGGAATTTTACTTGTTCCTGCTTCATGAGTCTTCACAAAGGTCGCTTTAGGGCTAGGGCGATAACCGTTTAAATTTAATTTTATGTGCTCATTTATAGCTACTGGAATTTTACTTGTTCCTGCTTCATGAGTCTTCACAAAGGTCGCTTTAGGGCTAGGGCGATAACCGTTTAAATCTAATTGCGGACACATGTATGTACCGTCGGGAAGGTGTGTTTTAATTTTATGTATTTGTACCGATCGAGGTTCTACATTTATTATTGTAGTTTCGTTTCCGGTAGTTTTAGATTTTTCTAATAATTTTTCATCGTTTTTTGTTGATTTAGGTTGCACAATGTTAGTTTTTGCTGTTGAATCATCATTAATTTCAGTATTATTTTTATCATTCTCTGTGCGTAATTTTAATATTTTAAAACTATTGTGGAGGAGTTCGTTGGGTATATCTATCGAGCAATTAAATTTTTTCAAGAAATCTAAACCAATTATTCCATCATATTGGATATTGAGGTTACATACAAACATTTTCATTTCTTGTCCTGTTGAATTTATATTAGTTACATAGCTATGGTGTATGCGGGTATTATGACCTGTAACACCACCAACTAGTATGTTTTCTGGTATTAGTTTAGCTCCTTTTGGGACGACGTGTTCCTTGCAAAGAGTGATCGCGGAACCTGAGTCGACTAGGTAACGATGATTTCGCGAATCTAAAATATGATATAGTGAACGAGATGGGATTATTGAAATGTCGTACTTTCTTGTGGGGTTTGATGATCTTGTTCGCTTTGAGGAAGTTCGATCAATACTTCCTCGCTCAATTCGTTTAAATTATTTGCTCGGTGTATAACCGAGTTCCTTGACTGTTGAATGACATCCCTAGGTTGGGATACAAAAGGCCGTGGTCCGTTGTGAGTGGGGTTCCTTTGTTGGGGAATCACGTTCATATTTCTATTATGACTTTGTGTCGACGCTGGGGGGTTGATGTTATGATTCTGGCGCCGATAACAATCGTTGAAAGAGTGGCCTGGCTTTTTGCAATAACCACAATATTTGGAAGTGGACCTTGTTTCGGTTTTAAAAATTTTCGGAATGATTTGGGAGGGCTTTTGAATATTTTCGCGTATATTGACGCTTCTAAATGATTTTAGGAATTGCAGATTTTCCTCCTCTGCAAGCATAGAAGTTGCTTCTTCTATACTTTGTGGGCGTTGAGATCTTAGGATTTGTCCCATCGGATCGTTTAAGCCTGAAAGGATGGTTTTTAGACCGATTTTCTCGTTTCTCTGGTTCATTGCGTGTTTCATCTCAATATCTAGGCTATCGTCTAACGCTGTGCAATTTCTGATTTTCGTAAGAAGCAACTGCACGCGCTGTACGTATGATCGCGGATTTTCGCTTGATTTTTGAAAACTGTTAGCTCTCTTAAAAGTGACTCGACGTCACGTGTATCACCAAAGTGTGAAAGCAAGAGTTGTTTGATGTCCTGCCAGTTACTGAGGGTTCTAGAGGATATAAACTGTCTTGCTTCACCTATTAATTTTGATTTTATCAGGAATGGAATGTGGCTTTCGTTGCCTTCTGGCATATAATCGATAGCGTGATCGCAGGCTGATATAAAATCATGTAATGTCGCTTGATCGCCAGAGAACTCTGGGATAAAGTTGGTTAAATCCCTGGCTGTGAATGCCATGTCTTTAAATGCACAATTAAAATTTGAAAAATATAATTCCTTTACAAAAGGGTTGATATGAAGGTTGATGTAGTTTTAAGGGGAGGAATGAGACATTCGGGGAAAAACAAGGGAATCAAAGTACTAGTAGATTCACTTACTTGATGGCAAATAGAATTGCCGTTAACATCTTTGAAGTTCTTCTGGTTCAGTATCTGCGACTCGAGTAGAAGTCTACTGGTACTGGGTCTTCAGGTAAGGGGCCGCTGATGATTTTCTCACCTCGCAGATAAATCGTACCGACTGCGCCAATTTTAGGTTTCACTGAGTTTATTTATTAAAAAAAATATATTTTATTCAATTACTCAAAGATTACAATGATTACAATTTTCAGTAAGTGCTACTTTAATACTAAGCTCCTCGAGACGACACGTATCGTCCGATGCAATTGAATGTCTGCCCTCATGGAGTCGGTGACCTCCTTTTATAGGGACGCTACTTATTCTCCTATTTAAATTACACAATGCTACGAAGTGCCTACGCGGGCGTCGTATCCAGACTCGGCTGGAAGGGAAGGATATTTGATCAGGTGGCTGAGGCGAGCGTCTACGCTAGCCCAAATAAATATGGTAACAATCGAATAGAAAAGAATAGACTTTGAAAGAATGGATTCTAATTTAATTGTTTGAAAAGGAAGTGATATTCTTTATCGTACTGATTGCGTGGTCTGAGGAGTAATGTTATAATATTCCTATTTCATATGCTTCTACATTATAATCATAATAATATTCATATTAATAATAACTATCCTTAAGGACCGATTGTGCGAAAGGATAATACATCATTCGTAACATATTACTATCGGTAAAGCAACAATCGAACTGATATTATGATTCACATTAAATCTACTTAACTACTTATGATAGAGACGATGTTCGTTGGTAGATCGAGGCGAGCGTTGATCTGCAAATCGGGTGCAAATATCTTAGAGGGTCGGTCGTAGCTAGTGACGTCGTAACAGTCGCCCAAAAGTATCCATGACGATTCTATTTACAAGGTGTCCAGATAGGGCAGACGTCATTCAACAGAATAAGCTTCAACTTTCTGCTTAGATCCATTTGTTGGGAATGGAGTTTTCAAATCCGGCCGTAGGGATACGGCCCAGACATGAGTCCACCAGAATTCTACAAGTTCCCGAAGTTAAAAAAACCTCTGCGTGGACGTCGTTATTCTTCTCTGGAGAAGCTTTCTCACTACGTTACCCAAGCAATTAAACAGATAAAAAGAAGTGGTGTGCTGGATGGAATAATAGAGCTTTCAAGACGTAAACATTCAGTCATAGAGAAAAGCAGGGAGACTTTATTGAAGGACTGTTAAAAGATATTGAAAAAAAAATAGACGTGTAAGTAAAAAATATTATTGTGCAATATTTATGAAATATCCCTCGTCGTAATGGAGGTGCCATTTCATAGCATTGTGACACTATCTAACAGTACTGGTACTATATAGCTATAGCACTGTTACTGTAAAGTATATACTTCGTCTAACAATATTGAGCTATAGCAATAGTACTACACAATGCTTTCACAAAATTCAAGATGATACGCCATTGCTGTAATGAATGGCATTATGGCAATCAAAAGTATTGGGTACTGCACCACAGAGGCGTTAGAATAATGCTATGTAAAAGCAGTCAGTCAAGTAAACATACAGCATATATACACCTGCTCGAATTGTTAAGTCAGTAATATTATCGAAACCTATGCATTATGAAGCATAGTAACATATCTGGTCGAAACCGCGTCCTTGTTTGGCCATTATTTTAGTCCAGAAAATTGATATTAATAGAGTCAAATTCAAATTCAAATTCTTTAGTTACTTACAAATTCAAATTCTTTAGTAACAGATACAAATTAATTAAACCTAACCTAGCTGAATCGCACGAGCCGTCCGCAATAAGGTAGGCTCAGATATGTTTAATCAAATACTGCATAATGATAAATAAAATATTAGATTAAAGTATGTCGTGTATTCAATTAAAAATATTCGCAAAATCTAACATCAAACATATTGGTAAACTAATACAAGTAGATTTAAAACAATCAAATTCAATAACATTGTCTTGTAAGTACCGACAGCTACTAATTTAAAGAAATATTAAAGAGTGGACTTTTTGCAAATACTTGTTAAAAATTTTGCAAATTTCTATTCATAATAGGAAAAAGGCACAGATAGATTTTTTTACATGACATTTCTGGGGGTGTCAACACAAAAGGTGAGCCCTTCACCCCAGGAAGTTTGAAGGGCATCAGATCGGTCTATCTCTTAAGGAGTAAACGTGAAGACTTGGCGGACAATAACAGTCCACTGCCTAGCTCCACTGACGAGCTCGTGAGAGTCCAACGAATTACCGCGAGGCACTAGGAAGTGAACTTTGCAGGTCCACCACGCACCCACATTAGAATTTGTCCTCCAGTCTAGTCACGGATTAGGAGTCTCTTGCGCGGCCTCTACCTGATGTTAGCGGTAATTCAGTTCGAATTTATCGCGGATCGTGGCGTCCTATGCTCATCAAAATCAAATAATGAAGTAAAATAATATTATTTATTCAAAAAATACATTAACATTGTATTAATAGCCGAATCTGCCTAACTAGGCCATAGTTCGTACTAAGAAAAGTTATGTACAACGATGACTTATTCATATGCGCACACACATAGTATAAAAATGAAAATGTGATATAATATAAAACAGGTAAGTGAATCAAATTAAACTTATCTTTAAAAATATCGATATAGCATAATTATAATATGAAATAGAGAATTATCGATATGAAATGGTTGACTGTAAGATATCGCTGTCGCGATAAGTCCGCCATTTGTGCATAAATTGTCTTTTTTATAAAACCAGTGTAATATTCATTAAGTTATGTTTTTATACAAAAATAAAGTTATTCTATTTTAATCTATTCTATTATGGAAATAAAAAATATTATAGAATATCTTAATGTGGAGTTAGAACAAATATATAATTAATATAAACATATATTTCATCAATATCACACGGGATCGGGTCACCAAAGGATCGTTTCAAAGTAGCTGACATCATGTCAACAATCATCCCCGCTGCTTAGAAAACGTATACGTAACGTAACTGCAGACGTTTAAAACCCCCCCTCCCCCCGGTTATTAGTCGGAATGCAGGGTCTATTGTCTAATGCCGCACGATGCGCAAGCCGCCCAGCAGTGTCCTACTTGTTACCCCAGCGGTTCCGAACCCACCTGTCTACGACACAGCCGTACCAGGGTTCACAAGTCCATTTCCAGGTTCAGCCCTTTTCGAGGAGGCTACCGGATGAGTGTTGAACCGTGAGTTGATCCAACCCAAGATAACAATTAGGTCTTGCTTCAAGCAGCACGGAACCATTAGCTGCCAACGTGATGACACAAATAGAGTTGTCAACTACAACCGCCGAACCCGTCACCTTAGGAAGTTTTAACGATTGGTCGTTCTATCTCCCGTGAAGTGAACGCAAAAGACCTGGACAAAACAGTCCACCGTCAAGCTCCACTACATGCCCGTAAGAGGCCAACGCCTTATCCACGAGATAGCCAGGTATGTTACCCAGCGGGCTTACACTCACGCCCTTATTTCCAATTGCGACCAGATTACTCCGGTCTCTCGACGGTCTCTTGCGCGGTCCTCTCCCTTACAAAGCGGTGAAACGGTGTAAACCGAATCTATCGCGTACCACGGCGTCCTTTGATCTTGATCTTGATATGATCGGGTAGCCTATGGTCGATTCAAGAGCAGTCGCCGTAAGGTCCGCAATCACCCCCGCTCTATAGGAAACAGTACTGCTTTCAGACTCCCCCGACTGTTAGCCAGAATACACAATCGATTGGCTTACGCTGCACGGTGCGCAGACCGTCCAGGAGAGCCAGAAGGTTTACTCCTAAGGAAAACTAGCCCTAAGGCCAGAGTCCTGCTCGGATTCGCACTTTATGCGTGGAGGCCGCCGGATGGGTGTTGACCCGTGAGTGTGACCAACCCTGAACAAAATGGGTCTTCGTGGCCACCTCAGCAAGGGCCCATTAGCTCCCAAATTGACACATGATGAAACAGTTAAATATTCCATCCCGTCGTAAAGGAAAGGAGATTGTTTGTGATGATACAACAATAAACTCTAAAAACCCAAGAGGCCATTTGCCTAGGATCGAGTGGAAAATCGAGAACATTACTTTTATATTTATTTAATTAAGGAAACCAGCGTTTCGTTTATAAAGCTCGCCTTCCAATAATTTAATTAATTCTAAAGTACGCTAACTTTGATCAGCAATATTGAATAACTTTAACATTTAAGAAAATTAATCGTTTAATCACTTCCAGTCCATTTGAAGTTGGTTAAGACGCGACTACTTGTTGTATATATATCCGACGTTGTATTAGATCAAACAATTACTCACTAGAGGGTAGAATCCCATTAAATCTAGTGAGAAATCCCCGAATTTACCCGCGGGAGAAGCGGTGGGGGGGGGGGGGGGGGGGAAAGGGGGATATATTAGCTTCATTTGTGCTGGTTTTCTGGACGTTGCCCATTCAGTCTGAAGACCAGATGTGCCACTGAAAGTAAATGGATATTCGAATTGAATTAGCTAGATGTGCGGTCCTCTGTAAGGAGTGGCAAAATAGTATAAAAAAATTGCCATCAACCACATTTTTATTTAGGCTGATTATAGAACAAATGCCATCTATTAATCTATAAGAACTTTAATTATGTAAATTATGTTCATTTTAATTGTTCAAAACTTCTCTGTATACTATATTAGATGTAATGTTATTATTTGGTACCATTCTTTCAGGCGTTCCAACCCGAGATACGGTCGCGGTTCCATACCTATGTCGTATTATCTCTTTAACCATTTATGCAGTAAAAATAAAATTATATGCAGTAAAAGGAAAAAGTCTTATGTTTTAGACAGTTGAGACGATAAATTTACTTATTTTGATAAGAATTCATAATTGTTGATAATATGACCAATAAACATGACCTAACGATTTAAATTAGTTTTTTAATATGAAAAACTACTTTTTGTGACTTAAATAGAAAGACATGTAGGCATTATCAATCTCTACAACTTTTCCCTAAAACTCAATCATATATTTCTCATTGTTAAGGCAGCGTTCGTAAGAAACGTTTTCATTCTACCGTTTTTTCTCCGACTTACTTTGCAAATCCGACTACTACGAAAGAGTGTTTACATTTTTCGAAAAAAAAAAACAAAATCGGTTCAGTAGATCCAGAGATTACTTACCACAACCTCACAAACTTTACCTCTTTATAACATTAGTATAGACTAGCTGACCCGTGCCCACTTCGTTGGGCGGTAAAACTTTTTACTTGTGATGAAATTAAGAGTGTGGTTCGGTTAGTACTGAGTGCTATGATTTATTTCCTGACTGCCAAAAGAAGGGTTATATTTTTACTGCATATGTATGTATGTATTTGCATGCCAATTCGACTATAATACCGTTATTTGTGAGTGTCTTCTTGTGAGTGTGTTATTTGTGAGCGTATTCTATCTTTAACTATTTATGCAGTAAAAGGGAAATTACATGCAGTAAAAGGGAAAATTCTTATATTTTAAGCACTTGAGACGATTAATAATATAGGAGCTATGATTGAAAAATATGTTTGTTATTATATTTTTATTATATTTCGAGATAGCATACAGCATAGGCGTCTTTAGAGCGCCATTTACATATATCACGCCGAGAAATTGTCATACCGCGAACGTTGCTATATTGAACATAAGAGAAGATTAATCAATGTATGAATCAATGAGTCCGATTTACACGTTGCGTTTCGTAGTAGAATTCTTGCTGCCAAAACGTACTACGGCATTGAACAATCTAATACCCTATGCAATCAATGATATAATGAAACCAAGCAACCCGGCAATTGCAACTTTTTCGAAACGTCGGGAAACAATCGAATAGGGAAAACCATAAAATATTGGGAAAAACATGAAATACATTTTTTTTTTTTTGGAAATTTGAAGAATTTGATTGTTAAATAAAAGTTTGACAAGAGTTTGAGCGCGATGCGTCATACTATATATCGGTAGGTATAATATCGCTAATAAACAATATTAGCGATAATTTACCTACCGCTAGATAGCGCATCGTGCTCAGTGCTGTTTATACTATTTTTGTAAACATAAAATATTTGAAAATTATAAAAAAAAATAAAAGAAAAAACCTTTTGCCACAATTTTTCCTCAAAAGTTGCTTACCTTTCGTACTGATTCACCCCTTTCAAGGATGCCGGTTAATTAAAACTCCCCTGTATATTCCGCTACCTTTATATATTCCGCTATTTAGTAATGCAATCATTTACAGTGCGTGGCCATACTGTCATACCACGAACGCCGCCATATTGGAGATACGAGAAGATTAATCAATGTTCGCAGCTATGAGTTCCATCTACTCGTTTCATTTTATATTAAAATTGTAGCTGCTAACACGTAGTACGTATTGAGCATTCTAAGACCTTATATAACCAATCATATTATACACCTATTTATAATCCTAATTTAAATCTGAAGTATACATAGCTCTTTCCCTTCGCGTGCCATTTTTCCTCGCTTTTACCCCGCCCCTTCTAGAAATGAAGTCAACCGCCTGTGAGGAAAGTGTCGTTTTCAGGTCACTAGGTTATTCTTTCGATGGTAATTTATTTTTCAATATTAAAGCGTAAGCCGAAAATATTGCCCGTCAACGTTTATGAAAAACCCCTGAGATGACACGCGGATAATTACCCCGCTCAATCGACCAGGCTCAGCGGTTTTTACCTTTTACCCTTCGTCCGTGAGGCAGAGTACCTCATACCATGCAAAGAAAAACGCCACTCTTTCGGCCCACCTTCAAATAACAATAAACCATATGATATGAATGATCTTTTTATTTATTATAATTACTTATATGACAGCTCTTCTTAATTCGTTGTGGGTAATCCGCATCTGTTTTATGTAAAGAGATATAACTCTAATTATACGAAGCATTCCCTAATAAATAGAGCTATGACAACGTATAACGATAGGTTCGGGTACATTGATATTTTTTCATCAGGTAAAAGTCACTTTAAGGAAACCACTAAAAAGTCTAATCAGTCCTTTCAAAAAATATATATTTTTGGTACAAAATAATTAATAATGGTTATAATCTTAACGTAAAATGTCATTTTCATTTCCTTTTTGTTCTTTCTTTTTGTCTATCAATAAATCACTGCTAAAGAAATGTAAGTATAAATAAGGTATACTAACGGAGATACATATGTACTGTACTCATAGTATTGACGGTAAATAGTGTTAACATATAATTAGTCATAGTTTTATTGTTATATTTTGTATTTGTTATATATAAACGCTGTTAAAATAAATAAATAAATAAATATAATTATATACTGCAATAGATGTCGATAGTGGTTGGTTCCATGGTGAGTCGCGTTAGAGATGCCAGACGAAGCAGGCGGAAGGGCTGCAATCGACTTACGCGGCGGGTGTCACGTAGACCATCTGGTTGTTGTTTGGCTTTCGTTTTGTGCTTTTTCGCTTTTTTTTGCTATAGTATTTTTTATTTTGTGCATTTAAGAATAAATAGTAATATTAATAACAAAGAGATAATAAAAATAATTGTTAACAGACGTTTCTCATCAAAGACTTGTAATTGAAATAAAAAAAAAACTCTAATACCGCTAAAATATTAGAGACGAGATTTATTTTTCTTAATATAGGCTTTTCTAATAATATATAGGGGCGGGTCGATTTTGAGAGTAGTGCAATAAAACAATCTATGTGTGAGATATTAACGAAATTCTTTTTTTATTTAGAAGGCCCATGTATGCCTTAGTGCTGTATAAGAATACCTAACTACATAAAATTACTCCTTTTATGTATATGTATATATGTATATATGTGTATGTATATGTGTGGATGTATATGTATATATTATGTGTATGTCTATATATGATTATTTAATATTATTATGTATATAATGTTACTAAAATATACTAAGTATATGTAATATTTGTGTAAATATAGAGCTACCACATAAAGCAATGTTACATTATGTTACACTTACTAAGTAAAAAAACAAAAAAAAGGAAAAAAGAATATATAAAAGTCTACCTAAGTACGGGCATCACTCCAGCAAGGTAGATTTTAATCTTATTAACCTAGTGTTTTAAATGTGTGTGAAATATTATTAATAAATAAATAAATAAATGCCATTATGTATGGAATACCATATCGTTTAAATGTCCGATCGACTAATAATTATAGTGACACGGTTGAAAATAGTAGTTGTTAACAAAGATAACCAACGCGACTTGCTTGCACACCTAATCAGCCACATACTTGTAAATACCGACCGTCGTTCAACGTTCGGCAGTTCGCTTTTATAGCCACGTCTCCTTCAGTCTAAGAGGCGCGACAGGAATTCCCCAGTCAGATATGTTCAAAAATCAAATCATGATAGGTTACAACATTAAATGAACAATCGATAGTTCGACGCTTCCTGAATGCTAGACGCTTTATTAAAAAAGGTTTTTCATACACATTAATTTGCTGTCCCTTTAAATTACCTTTTAATTGCAATTGAAACCTTTTCATTGTAACCTCTGCCTTTACTCAACCAATTTAATTCCAGATAATTTGTAGTCCACGTAAAATCTATATTTTATTTACTTACATAAACATTCTATTAGTATCCTATGATACTTACAGTGTATTTATGTGTATGTACATAATACGGAGACAGTGACACGACAGGCGACACGGCATTTCGTTTGTCTCTGTCAAATCCAACGATATGGCGCGGACATGATAAGGTCGCTGTCACATTTCGAGTAAGTTATAATTGGATACGATGTTAGAGCAGGCCAGCAGATGTCCAGCTTTTCTTGTAATGTGACATCTCATCGCGTGGAAAATTTCCTCCATAACTATTGTCTTAAGTTAATCTTACTACTGTGATAAGTAAATATATTAAAAGGAATAAAAACTACGACTGCCGTTACAAAAAGTGAACTACAGTATTTATAATATTTATTTTTACGTTTTTAATTAAATATTTGTGGTTTATGTATTGATCTATATAGATGCATATATATTCAGAATGTACCTTTCATTTAATACTAAAAACGATATATTTATGTTAATTTATTGACATTTGGAGATTTAGACAGCTAGATAATTATTTTATTAATTTTTTTGGACAGCAAAAGTACCGTATGACTCTCGGGATGACATAACGGTTTTAACAATACATTCTTCTTCTTCTCGAAGTGCCTCTCCATTACTGGAGGTTGGCCGTTAGTTCTGAATACTTTTGTCGGTCTTGCGCCATCCGGAAAAGCTGTTCCGTACTGGTGATCCCGGTCCAGTTTTCCACCCAGGGATTCTTAGCACCCCTGACCATGGCTATTTTTGACTTTTCCATTGCTAACTACTAGGGATATATAGTGCAGTGGTCCCCCGTTTCCTTCTGCAATACAATACCAATAACAATACCACACACTTCTAAATCAGTTCGAGCTTTTAGAAGTTATAGAAACGGAAGACATACATAGATGAACCCTGAACACATTACACTCCTTTTTTTGCGCAGTCATGTAAAAAGACAACATGCTGCTTTATTAGCAAAATTATTAGTCAAACCATTAGAAGTGAGATGGTGTATCGATGTCAGTCAATACCATTAAAAACTACTAGTAAGATGAAATGTACAAGTTCTATTATAAATGACAGCGCTGGGCTTAAATCGGTTTGTGTATAGTAGCTCTCTGCATCGGAACCTTAGGGTTCTGAATTCTGCTGAACTGGGAGCTTCAGCATCTAAGCAGCTCCTCCAGACGACGAATAAAACTGATGGAAAATTGACAGCTCACCAACACTACTAGGGCATAAAATTGGGTTCACGGAAGTCAGAACCTTCCCCTCAAGCACGTAACATCCATTTGGGGACATGTATGGCGGCCGCCTAACAATCCGTAACATCCGATTTTGGATATCGCGCTCGCCGCTGCGAAAAATGCAATTTACGATTCGAATCGTCGTACTTTAATGCTTTCTGACCGCGGGACGACATGGCCAAATAATCTTTCATTCGCCGGCCAACGACGATAACATCGACCGCCGATTTAAAAACTCAGCATTAGAAGTCAAAACAGCATTGTCGATCGGCCACCCCGCGGCGGCGTATAGTTCCGCGACGTGTTTGTTTTGTGAAGTGTTTTGTGTATATAAGTGCAGTGTATACCGGATAAAAGTAAGTAATTTCCCTTTTTAAGTAGTTTAGCCATTAGGATTATTCAATTTCCACAATCCATTTGCTGTTTTTCACGAATTTTCGAAGAAAACACTTTGTCAACAACACACGGCTCGCGAAAAAATGGCCGTTTTTATTTTGTAATGTTTGTGAAATATCCCTATATATCGCGAAACATGACGTAATGTCGCTTTAATTTACTAATAAAATAGGTATTGCTTCATTTACATCCTAAGTTATCACATAATTAGGCGTATTTTGAACATTATATGTTGTTTTTCTAATATGGCTCGCGAAAATGAAACTTGTTTTGATAATTACTATGAGAGAAAAAAGTGCGATTTTCCATAGTTTTTCGATGAAATGTGACTCTTTGGAGTATAGTAATTAGTTATTAGACATATAATAAGTCTATGATAAGACAATATAATTGAAAAAAACTAACGAATTTTATATTATGGGCATTCAAAGTTTATTATTAGGTTCGGAAGCGGAAACTCTCAAAACTTTAGATTTTTCTATAATATCAGACAAAGGTCAAAGTTCTGGTGTGATTTCTAAGAAGAAGTGATGTAGTAATAAAGTTATTTTGAAAGAATTTCATATAAAAAAATACCATAAGTAGTCACAAATTAAAAATTAAAAAAATTTTTTTTTACGAGAATAAATAAAATTTTTCTTGGCTGAATAAATAAATATTTTTTCCGTATTTTTGTATGCAAATAAGTAAAAAAAAAATATCGTTTTGGTAAAGCATTTAATAAAGAACATAACTGTATTTACAATTTTTGATATTTACAAAAACTGTATTTACAAAAAAATCGAAATGATTTTATAGGCGAGTTTTTTTCAGTTTGCCAATTTTGTAATATTTATTCATTATTATCTTAATTGTTTTACGAGATAAGGTTATAATGTTTTATATGTCAAATTTCAATGCGATCATTTTTCTCTTTATCTTTTTTTATTCCGTTTAGTGGTTTATAAGTTATGATCGTTTTTCTCAAGGCCGTTGACTCGCGTCGATTTTTTGCGCGCGAATATGTCGCGCGCAAAAGTGATAGGTGTTTTTACCTCGCAACGTGAGGGGTTAATCATCTATACTATCATCATCTATACTAATAATATAAAGAGGTAAAGTTTGTGACGTAGGAAGTAATCTCTGGATCTACTGAACCGATTATGAAAATTATTTTACCAATAGAAAGGCACATTATTTGTGAGTGTTATAGGCTATATATTAATCCGAGAAATGAAAAGACTTTTTCGTGGTAGTCGGATTTGCAAAGTAAGCCGGAGAATAAGCGGTTGAACGAAAACGTTTCTAACTAACGCTGCCTTAATGATGAGAGATATATGATTAAGTTCTAGGGAAAAGTTGTATAGCTTGATAATGCCTACAAAAAAGTCAGCTAGAGCATATGTCTAACTTTTATATTTAAGTCACAAAAAGTAGTATTTTAAATAAAAAAAATAATTTTAATCGTTAGGTCATGTTTATTGGTCATATTATTAACAATTATGAATTCATATCAAAATAAGTAAATTTATCATCCCAAGTGTTTAAAACAAAAGACTTGTCCCTTTTACTGCATATAATTTCCCTTTTACTGCATAAATAGTTAAAGAGATGCAGTAAAAAATATAACCCTTCTTTGGCAGTCAGGAAATAAAATCATTGCACTCAGTACTAACCGAACCACACTCATAATTTCATCACAGATAAAAAGTTTTACCGCTCAACGAAGTGGGCAAGGGTCAGCTAGTCAACAATATAACTCTGATGTATCTCTAAAGTATGGAAAACGTGAGGAAATGAAACGTTATTCAATTCGGTAATAACCAAACGTCGATCAGATGATTTTTTCATTTATCCACCAGCATCTCTAGCATTAAGTTAAGGGCACTTAAAACCATTTCAATGAATATAATGGATGTACTCTCAATTCAGTTAGGATGTTTGAAATTCTTAGATTTTTCGACATTCAATTTGTGTTAGATTTGCGCAACTTTGATGTAGAATCCTAAAACTTTGATGTAGAATAATTAAAAGTTTTTAATTATATAGAGGGAAACCCCTGGATTTCTACTCTGGGAACGTACAAATGAATTAATCTACGCAACAAAGGTGCCATCAAGAGAAATTTATTTACAACGAATTAGCGCCGCGTTTGAAATAATGAAAGGAGAAATACAACTTCGGACTACAACCGTTGAAATGATAAAAAAAAGTGTCGTAGCGTAGGTCGATTTGAGCCAAGTAGAGGAGGTCGATTTGAGCCAATTTTATAACTCAAGCTTTTAATATTAACATCATAAACACAAAAAGCTTCTTTTCTGTAACAATAAATCACTGCTAAGGAAATGTATGTATAAATAAGGTATAATAACGGAAATATGTACTGTACACATAAAATTAACGGTAAATAATATAAACAAATAATTAGTCATAGTTTCATTGTTATATTTTGTACTTGTTATGTATAAACGCTGTTTGTTAATATAAAATAAAATAAATAACAAGGAATAAATAAAAAGTCTTTTCTTAACTCTTACCATGGCAAATAGAATCTCCTATTTTGACCACATAATTAATGATTTCTAAGACATTTAGCATATCGAGGAGAAGAGCATAAACTAGAGAAATTGATAAAGAAAGCGTACTATAAAATAGCATTTCGCGGTGCTAAAACACAGTGGCTAGGTTACCTGATCTTGCATTGTAAGGTTCCGGGTTCGATTCCCGGCTGGGTTACTATTTTCCGTTGGGATAAAATTAACGGAATTGCATTTGGATTCTGTCGATCGAATACAATAACAAGACACACACTTACACACATGTTGCAAGCACACATGCATATAAACACTTCATAGTAGGGTTGGTTGTTAGAGATTGTCGTATGACAATAAACCCGCCCATTATGAACTGTCATAAAGAAGAGTAGAAACAAACAAACAAACGTTTAGTTATTTTATAATGAATTTAAAAATTAACAATTTTCATACACTTACACATTTTTATAATTTTGGAAGCTCATAAGTAATTTTAATGGAACAAATTGTAACAAATAATGGTTTACTTAGAATAACAGTACATCTATTTAATAAAAATGAGTCGGGTTTTATGTATGTATGTTACCTAATAACTCACGAGCGCCTGGCCCGATTTAAACGATTCTTTTTTTGTTTTGTTCGTAATCATTTCGGTGTTGCTATAGGATATTAAAAAATTGGAAAATCTCTCGAAAAGTGAGAAAAATGAGAAAAACCAAACATTATTTTAGTACCGAGCTTGATCATAGATGGCGTTGTTTGACAAGAATAAAAATACGAAAAATTCGAAAATCAAAATGGCGGCACGGCGTGAAAACTGACATTTGACAGCCGAATTTTACGATTTTTTCATATCGTTTTCGTGATTATGAAGGTAAATCAACTGAATTAACTGAATTTGTGTAATTCGTGAATGTTTTTCCAGGTTTTGCAAACATTTTTCACAGTTATGCCGTTGCGCAGACGCTCCAATATCAGCAAGGTGACCGCTCGAGCAAGACAAGACGACAAAGAGGCAGGAGCAACTGAAAGCGATGAGCATCGCCAAGAATTGAATGAAGCGGCACGGATACGTAATGTTGCAGTGCGAAGACGATTGAATTTTAGACAAAACACATACATAGTGGCATTCTATTATAATCTGGCGATACAATACAGTGATTATGGATGCGTGCAAATTGGAGAATCGGACCATTTGTGCCAATATTGCAATGCCTTGAAGTAGCGCCACGAACTTTGTATTGCGAAGTGGTTAAAATGAGACTGACACCATTGGTCCCACCACCAAAACCATTTCCATATAAAAACATTAATAACTGGCAGTAAAAATAACATTTTGACGCTGACAGATAAAATTATCCAAATTTGAATCTATAAGCCGTGGACTAATTTCGATCTACGAGTACCTATGTTTCACGATAAAATTACGACTAACCAATATTGACATTATTCGTATTTCTCATTTGTGACATAATTAAAAACTTATAAATAAATAAATAAACTTTATAAAATAAATGTACTACATATTTCTTTGCTAAGCGCACTCCTCATTTTATTTATTAATAAATTGCACCCGTGCGAAGCCGGGTGCAATTTTATAATATGTGTCAATTTTATAATATAATATTTTATAATTTTATAATATGGGTTATATATATATTCTATAGTCGCTAGTTATAGAATATAACCAAAGTTACGACGACTTTGGTGGGAAATTTCGGGTAATTTCCAAAAAAAAATCACTAGAACAGTTATTGTGATCCTCATAGCAAAGCCTTATTATAATTTCTACCGAATATCGTCAATGGATTTCTCGTTACATAGGAATAATTCTGTAGTTATATATGTTTGTATACATCCCATCCCACCTTGGGTCTCTCTCTATATATTCATATATAATTTATAGCAGAATCAAGTGTAGGAATGCTAAATATTAACCTCACGCAAGTGCTTTTTGCCTATCACTGGGCATTAAAGCCCTTAAATTTGCTCGCAGCGATTATACGGATACCCTCCAGTACTGCTTCAGCAGATGGGAGAAAGGGCATATAATCCCTCGCGAGGGATTACATGCCTTCACAGAAAACTTGATGTAATTAATTTTCCTTACCAGAATATCTCCATTCGAAGGCAGCAAATTTACAATAGAATAATTTTCCATTGTGTCCCCTTTGTTTCCGCTTCTGGGTTTCCGGCCGCCGAGAAGGCAATTTTTATCCCCAAAATCATCCATGCTCGAAATTTCATTTTTTGTAAGTTGAGATTATACTGAATACCACTTGACCTTTCGCCCTTCTTGGAAGTGAGGTTGAGTAATTTAGACGACGAGAGAAAAACTCTTTGACGAGCCTTCCGATTATGATTTTCAGCCTGAAATCAAAACATTTTAAAGGAATGTCTTGAATGAATAAGTCATTTTGTTTGTATATTTTTTAAATTAAAATACTTTATTCATATTTTTGTAGATTTGGCCATGTTGTTATCGTTGTTATAAATTATCTCGGAAAAAATTAACACAAATATATGTCAAATACTCAGTGCTTAACCTAGCATAACTAAGACTGAACTATGGAATTTAAGACTGGCGCAGTTGTTCGAAAAAATAAATAGTATAAAATGAATTTACCGCGTGAAGTTTGCAGCACCCGACGTATGAAACATCGCCGAAACGCCGGTGATACAAACGTCACGCCGTAAATTCGTTTTATACTTTTTATAGAAATACGAAAAGGAGGTGTCACACAGAAGCCAAATTGCAAGACCGGCCATGAGCAAGCTAGAAATGCTGTGGAAGAATCGGGGTATAAGTAAGCGGACTGCGGTATAAGTATAAGGCTGCTACGAGCTCTGCTTTTCTCGATCTTTCTATATGCATCGGAGACATGGACCCTGAAAGCTAGGATACGCACCAAAATCGTTGCACTGGCGATATGGTGTTGGCGTAAAATGCTAGGAACCCCATGGACAGCACACCGCATAAACAAATCTGTCCTGGAAGAACTCGGCATCCAAGTGAGGCTCTCCACAGTATGCATGAGAAGGGTCCTGCAGTACTTCGGTCATGTTGCCAGGAGAAACCCAGAGAATCTGGAGAAAATGCTTTCCGGGGGTCAAGTGGAGGGAAGAGGAAGCAGAGGCAGATGACCGGCCAGATGAAACGACCTCATCAAAGAAGTTACAAAAGGGTCTATACAATCTGCGACCCGCCATGCAGAAGTGGAGGAGCCTCGTAGGTAAACTGTTGTCTAGTGGCCACGATCCTCAGTAATGAGGGAACGACGGAGAAGAAGAAGAAAATATCGCCAATATTGTTTGTTAGCGATATTTTACTACCGCTAGATATCGTAGCTCGCTCAAAGTTTCTCAAACTTTTCTTCAATAGATAAAATTTACAAATTTGACAAAAAAAATGTTTCGTTTTGTTTATTTAAAAACACCCACTACAAGGATGTCACTAATTCAAAACTCATCCTCAATGCCGGTCAGAGTTAATAAAGCAATGTAAATTATGATACTATAGCGAAGTTATTTAACGTAACCATCATTTTAATTTCAGATGTATTAAATATACCTAATTAAGATTGAATAATATAGTAATAATACAATAACATAAATCAATATACAAAATCTGTATGAATTATACAAGAATTTAATATTTTTATACCATATTTGTAATCGAACGCTTGTGAAAGAATACTTTATAGAGTTGACACCATTCAAAACCCGAAAAAGATTACTTCGTAGGATCACAACCTTAAATTATATCCTAATAAAAATATTGTAGATAAAGTTCTAGCAAAAATTCTAATTAAGTCTGATATTGTAAAACTTTTATAGTATGAGAATTACGTGGTGGAAATTAGTAAAAAAGCTCAAAAGTGCTTTAGCTGTTATTATATTCTAACCCATTTTTCGACAAACCTAACCAGTTTAATCTAGAAAACAATGAGCCGAAAAATGTCTTAAATGCATGGAAATATTTCATTATCTGCAGATTTTTCATTAAAACAAAACGCTGGAAGCCGTTATTTATATAAGTGTTTTAGAGTTTTCATTATAAATTGACCCATGGATTCGGTATATTTAAAATCGTTTTTATCGATATTTTTTCGCGTATTATTCATAAGATACGAATGATTATGAAATAAAATTTTAATTACAAGAAACTTTTATATAACAGTTATAGTTGAAGTATTAGTTAATATACTTTTGTATTTTGTTTAGACGATGTATTGATTCGACTTCCATGTTCCTCGTATTTTTACTTACGTTTTAGAGTTTAGGGCATTTCACGCAGTTTAATGATATTTTATTTTACCGAAAGTTTATACTGGTACTAGGATTGATATTCATTCAGATGTATCATTATGTTTGCTACATTTAGTGCCGTTTTCTAAAAGCGACGGATACCTATCGGTAACGGTTTCAGTAAAACTGTCGGTTTGCTCAATATTCAATACATGTGGATCGAACCGATCGGTTACAACTTACCGACCACAGTCGGTTTCCTTCAAACAAAATGTAATCGGTCAAATTTGGGCGTTTACTGGGTGGGGGGGGGGGGGGGGTTATCGGAGGCTAGTAGGGGAATTTCCTGGCTGTCATTAGGATGCTGGCACCAGGCTGATACTTGTATGCTGGCATCAGGCTTCCTATAGAATTCTGGTACCATGCTGACATCAGGATGCTGGCACCATC
Source organism: Micropterix aruncella (assembly GCA_944548615.1). Lineage (NCBI taxonomy): Eukaryota > Metazoa > Arthropoda > Insecta > Lepidoptera > Micropterigidae > Micropterix > Micropterix aruncella. The sequence continues at coordinate 28,582,036 of OX155962.1, forward strand.
CTGGCACCACGAAGCTGTTACCAGGCTATCACCAGGATGCTGGTACTGGTGTTACACCGGAATGCTGGCACTACTTTGGCCTCACCAGGACCCTGTTACCAGGCTGCCTTGAGGGGGGAGTGGTGCGGGTGGGCGTTCGAGGATGGGGGGGATACGGGTGGGGGGAAAAAGGGGGGGCGAGGGGCGGGGCGCGGGTGAAGGGGGTACAGGGGTACGGTGGTTGCGGGGGATGGGGGGTTAGGAGGGAGTGTTGCGGGGGGAGGGTGTTTGCGGAGAAAGGTAGGGGTGCGGGGGGTGCGGGGGGTGTCCGGGGTGTGGGTTGCGGGTGGGTTTGCGACGGGAGAGAGGTGCGGGGGAAGGGGTTACGGGGGGCGGGGGTATGCTGGGAAGGGGTAAGTTTTGCGGGGGGTTGAGAAGGGGTAATAATCAAATATTGACGCCGTCTGTTGGCGCTTAGCCGAGATTCAGAACGCGCCGCTTTAGCAACTCAACCGGGTTCTTCCGCGGGCCGAGAGAGAGCAGTCATCGATTTTATTTATAAAGTTAATATTGAAAGGAAATCAGTTCTTGGCTACTTGCAGGGAGTATTTGGGTGACACAAACGATTTTTTAAATTATTTGAACTACCCCTGCAAAGTATAATATACGTTATACTACGAAAATCATGATTCAATTTGTTGCTTTTACGAATAACCAATAGTCAACGGAAACCGTTACCGATCGGTATCCGTCTCTTATAGAAAACGGGCCTAAATTAATCTTACATGGGAAAATCCTAAATAAATGTATTTGGATATTAGGAGAAGTTGAATTTCAAAATATGTAAAAAGATATTCAAAAGATTATTCAAAAAAGGCCGAGCATTAGGAGGTTATTTGCTTCTTTCTGGTCGACTTTCAATGGCTACGATCGATGAAAACATCGACAAAATCAAATAATTGGTGTTCGAAATCGTAAGTCATAGGAATTTTTGAAGACTTAGAGGAAAATATTGTTTAATTCCATTTATAACATTCTGACTGTCATTTTGAGTATAAAACGCGTTACTGCATAATTGATTCCGAATAGCTCAATTTTGTCTCAAACAGCATCGAACGTTCATATTCACCGGCTATTGTAAAATCTTCAGTTCAGAGTTCAATGCTTCTAAAGTGCCACTTTTCCGAACAAGGAGCCTCTCGGGGGAAAACCTGAATTTATCGGCGAGCAGCCATCCTAAATTCGATTTGAGCTCATCAGACCGTAACGTTATTTACCGAACCGCTGCTGCAGCTCAAACTTACTTCGCCATTGCAGAGTAGAAAGTATAACGAGTTCGTCTACATTGGAACTTTGAATCTCCGGTGTAAATCTAGGGAAAGAAAAAGAAAAAGATTCATATCAAGAATATCGAGGGATGCCTGTTCGTTTCATCGCTGAATTCTTTATGATTTTCTGCTGATTCAATGTAACTCAAATCTTATCGATATTGATCGATTTTTTGTCATCTCTATCGCGTCAAAATCGCTATCACAAGTATGCAATAAAAATATTCGACAGATCTTTCGGCACATACGTTATAAAGTAACTCGGAAAAAATTAACACGCAAATGTAGCAAATGGTCAGTGCCCACCTAACTAGGACTCTACTGTCCTGTATCTAGGCGGGTCAGAGTAAACAATTAAAATTAACGATTTAATTTATACAGAACTAATTTGATTAACGCTATATTTTTAGAAATAGTAAATGTACCTAATTAAAATTTATTATATAATATAATATAATAATCTATACTAATATTTTGAAGAGGTAAAGTTTGTGACGTTGTAGGAAGTAATCTTTGGATCTACTCAACCGATTTTAAAAATTCTTTTACCAATAGAAAGCCACGTTATTTGTGAGAGTCATAGGCTATATATTAATCCGAAAAATAAAAAGACTTTTTCGTGGTAGTCGGATTTTCAAAGTAAGTCGGAGAATAAGCGGTCGAACGAAAACGTTTCTAACTAACACTGCCTTAACGATAAGAGATTTGATAATGCATACAAAAAGACAGCATATGCTTAACTTTTATATTTAACCCCTCAAATGAATGGCGATCAGCTCGGGTTGCCTACGGCAAAATGTATATAAATTTATATTTACATTTACATTTACATTTACATAGAGCGGGGTTTACTATAGAGCTATAGCATTACTATAGAGCGGATTACTATAAAGCGGCGCACATTTACATTTATATTTACATTTATATAAATTTATATACATTTTGTATACATTTTGCCAAGGCATCCCTTAAGGGACGCCTCACATTTGAGGGGTTAAGTTACCAAAAGTAGTATTTTATATTAATCTATACTAATATTATAAAGAGGTAAAGGAAGTAATAAAGAGGAAAAGGTTGTAGGAAGTAATGTAGGAAAGCAGCATCCCTAGATACGGGTCTCTGACCTAGTTAGGAATGCGGATAAACATTTTCACCATAGGATGTGCTCAATCTCTCCCAACTCAACCATAGTATGTTAATGGTGTGTATATGACATAATTACAAAGTTATTGTAAATTAATAAATAAAAATAAATAAAAAAATTAAAAAATCTGGATCTACTGAACCGATTTTGAAAATTCTTTTACCAATAGAAAGCAGTATTTTATATTAAAAAAATAATTTAAATCGTTAGGTCATGTTTATTGGTCATATTATCCACAATTTGAATTCTCATCAAAATAAGTAAATTCATCGTCTCGTGTTTAAAACAAAAGACTTTTCTCTTTTACTGCATATAATTTCCCTTTTACTGCATAAATAGTTAGAGATAATACGCTCACAAATAAGACACTCACAAGAAGACACTCACAAATAACAGTATTATAGTCAATTGGCATGAAAATACATACATACATATGCAGTAAAAATATAACCCTTCTTTTGGTAGTCAGGAAATAAATCATAGCACTCAGTACTAACCGAACCACACTCATAATTTCATCACAGGTAAAAAGTTTTACCGCCCAACGAAGCGGGCACGGGTCAGCTAGTCTGTATATATATATATATTAGTTGAAAACAATCTTAAATAGTAAAAAATCTACAATCGTTTTAGACCGAAATTGGTACTTTCTGACGTGCTTTTTCAAATACAAGTATCCTAAACGACGGCAAAATATAGTTCTATTGGTATACTCTTATATTAAAGAAAAATAATCCTTATCGACATTTTTCATTACCTGCGAGTGTAAAACTATCTTAACCGCTCAAGGTTTCCGACATGTGCATACAGACATATTCATATTCGACATAAGTTGGAAAGTGCTATCACAAGACCATCCTAAACGACAAGTATATAATAAAGAATTTACATCTAGTTGATTTAAAGCTCTCTTACAAATATTATAAATGCTACAGTGTAAGTGTTTATTCTGTCTTCACGTCAAAAAGTAGGTACCAATAAAACGATCTTATTAACAGAGATAGCTGATGAAACCGAGAAGAACATACGCTACTGTGGGGGGGTAAGGGAGGTGGAGCTGGAACCCATACAGCACTGGAAAACATTCCTCTATTAATATTTAAAAATATACAAAAGTATTTTTGAGACCCAAGCTTTCAAGAAAAAATACAAAGTTTTCAATTCCAAAATTCTAGCCAACGGGTGGTGTATGTTACAAAATTTTGCGTTCAGTAGTTCTTGAGTTTAGGACAAACCTAACCCTTTTTAAAATTAAAACTTTGGCTGTATTTGAATACACATATATATATTTCTATGTTTTATGGTAATTTATTTATTTATTTATTTATTTAGGTACATAGGATTAGGTATACAGTTCATTCATATTTCATGTAATCTTATAATAATTATATAAATTATTTAATAATTAATATAGGGAGGTTTAACACATCTTACATGACCTTTACTGCCAATAGCACATCTAACTAGGCGATAATTTGGCCCGTCTCTAGATGTGCATATTTTTATGCAATTTTAAGAAATGAAGTGTTTTTTTAAAATAAATTATTTGGACCCACCACCTGTATATACACATAAATATACCAATTTTATAAAAAATATAGCTATGTAATAAATATATACATTTATAGTTGTAATTTAATAAAATTTAATTAAGAAAAATAGATAAGTGATACTAAATAAATTGTCGTGCGTTGCAAAGAAGTTGATCAGATTTTACATATCCCTTGTTAAGTAGCCATCTATTAAGGTTTGCTTTAAATATTTTTATGTTAGGATAATTTTTCATGTCTTCACTAAGGGAATTATATAATTTTGGGGCTATGTAGAATATATGTCTCTGGGCAAATGTTGTCCTGACTGACGGAATTATATAATTGATACTCGCGGACATTCTTGTGTTCAGATTGTTTTGAGTTCGGGAATTAATGCATACACAATATGAAGTCAATCAGATAATATACAAGTTGCTCAATATTAGGTTAGAAGACTTGCCCGAAACGAACGCACATACAGACTTCCACATACTGACAAACATGCGGATGTTAAATAAAAGCTTCTAGAAATACAAAATTCTCGTTTATCTTTTATTATCGTACTTTTGAACAACGCCAAAATCGATAGTATAATGGTAGGGTACATTTTCAGCGGGCAGATTTTCGCTGTCGGTAACCGCATTAAGGCGTATAATAAACTTTTATCGTGCCCGCTAATCGAGCATCTGTTTCCTTCACATGACGCCGCGCCGCCCGCGGGCGCCATACAACTTCCATTACTAATTTCCACGACAAAGGCTCCCACTAGAGATGTGGAAATGTACGGCAATCTGGAATCGATTTATATAACCTAATATGATAGAGAAGGAAAAAGATAACAAGTGAAGGAAAAACATAGAAGTGAAGTGAAGGAATAGAAGTGAAGGAAATAGACGTGAAGGAAAAAGATAAGGTAAAGAAGGTGGGTGATTAATTGCCTTAAACAATTTAGCAGTGATATAAAGTACGTCACTACCATTTATTAATACAGGTATCTGTAAAATGCCACAGGATCAAGAAAAAGGCGAATTTTATTAGGTGATTATTTCTGGAACCTGATGATATTTTTTTTGTTTTTATTATTATAGGAACCAGACTATTTTAATTGCTACTTCTTGTTACTTGCTTTTTTATTTATTAATTATTAATTTATTATTACATCTAGACTATTTTTATTTTAATAATATTTTTACTGGTTATATTTTGTTTTTTTTTCAACATGATTATGGAGTATTAGATGTTATCAAAATAACGCTTGAAATACATATTACTTATTTATTACAGCTATTAGATTTATTTCATTTATTTTTTCTTTTTCTCAGTTATAATACTTTGATAAGTGTGCGAACATTACAAAAATTACAAGTAACTTAGTCGAGTCTACCTTGGTACGGGCTTCTGCCTAGTTAGGCAAACTTTCTAAAATACCATTTTAAGCATTGCCTTCGGAAATTAATTTATTCTTATTCCTATTCTTCTTCTTATTTAAAACTTCGTTTACTTAGAGAACATTAAAAAAATCTGAAAAAAATGAGCATTCCGTTAAAAATTGGCTTCATGGTCAGTAATCGTAGTTGAAAATACGTTTATAGTCGCAGTAAACAAATGTCGAAGGTGTTACATTTACAGAGTCAAAGGGTATTAAAAAAGTAGAGAAAACTTTGCAAAAATAATTAATTGAAGGCAAAGAATATGAAAGCCTTCCTTTGTTGAATTGTTAACGCCTTTGTTTTTGATTTATTAAATACATATGCTTTATTAGCACTTAAATATTAAAATACAAAAAAGGCTGCAGCTAACCTAATCATACAGCGCAATGGTGCATGTGCGCTTTGTAGAAATAAAGATTAATAAACAAGTAATTTATTCGGCGTAAAATAAAAACCTATATAAAAAGACGAAGAATTCCTTAGGAGAGGAATTTGGAAAAGAAAGGAGTGAGAAAGTAAAAAAAATTGTGCGTCGTTGTCCAGCTGCAATACTTCAGAAAGAAATGTGTATATATAAAGATCAAAAGTTTTTAATTCTATTACTGCTACAAAACTTGGCTACACATGATATACGATATGAAGGGCCCAGGGGAAGAACAAGTTCAATCACAAAAAGTAAATTTCTCAGGAGAGCAGTATAAAGGTTTTTTTACAGGTCTCCCTTCCGGGGGGAAGGGGGGACTTGTAAAACGTGTTTTCGTAAAACGTAAAAGCCAGACTTGTAAAACGTTTCCCCAAACTTATAAAACGCAGTTTGGGGAAACTGCGTTTCGTAATATTTGAACGTCCTCTTACCAGTTTTTTTCTGCTGGATTTCTTGTCTATGCCATTTTATTTGTACATGTTGTTAATTTTACTGTAGGTTATTGTGAATTAAAAAATTTAAAAAAATAAAATATAAAAATGAGAAGCCCCAGGAAATTATTTTCTTACCTGCTGAAAGATTTCGCTACAGCGGATAGTACGGCAACGAGCGTAATTTTCAACATTCGGGTTAATTCCGCTGTTGTGGATTAGGGAAACGAAGCGTAACTCCTATTGTTATGGAGAACATGGTATTATATTTACGCCTTAATTGACATTTATTAATTACCTAGAGATGAGAATATCGACATGATGTAAATACGGCAATATGTTTACCGGCGACCCTAAACCGCAAGTCGTAATCAGATTTTCTGCCCGTCAAAAAAACGTCCCTATCGTGACGTCATCGGGGAGCGCAGCTGATTGAAATGTGAGCGAGAAAAATGGAAATCCATTGGTAGGATTTTTGGATGTGCCAAGGATTTTCGTGACTTTACGGGGGAGACGGGGAGAAAATATTGGCTGCCAATAATTTAGGGGGAGTTCGGAATGGGATAGATTTTCTGTCATTTATTGCCGCTGCATAATATGTGTGTAATAATTGGCTTTTATACATTACATTTACATTACATTTACGTCGTGTCCAATTGGCGGCTAAAAGCCGATCTTGGACGTGTCAAAAGTGATTATATAGTAGGTAGTGATTTTATAGTAGCTAGTGATTTTTGTCGGTACTGTTTTTACCAGTCACGAAAGGTCGATAGGATTATTCAGTGACTAATTCTAAGTAGCGGACGTGTGTTTTGGGAGGGGGGGGGGGCGGGGTTCCAGTGGGTTGAGCGGGAAAATGCGTTTGAATATACAAACGCACTTCACTTATTTTAGCACTAATGAAAATCGCTTTACAGTCAAGTCGAATGCAACATTCATTAGAAAAAAAATATCTGGCTGATCCATGGGTATGACAAAGGTGTGTGACACTTACCTAACAAAATAGTGGCACTCGTTTTCCCCTTACACTTAACATTATAATGATAGTTTAGGATAACTTCTGGCTGTTATGTGCGATCGTCAAAGCCTCGCCAGACTCGATTTATGTACATCACAGTGAATCGTTTACTGCGCGCACTACCGAACGCAGTGGTCGGCTTTCGTGAGCTTCGATTCACGAAAACGGTATACTATAATGACGCATCTGTTTACGTTATTCGCTAATCCCGGTAACTTCCGTGGGTTTTATCTTGATAATGAATAAAGAGTCGAAGGGAAACGTATCGAGCGCTCACTGCGATAAACTTCAGAAGAGTCTGGCGAGGGTTTAGTTAGTTTTTTTCATAGAATTATAGGATCAATTATAATGTACAAAACTTTCAAGACTGTGAAATGAGAGAAATGAGTTGTATTTTTGTCTTACTTCTAGATCCCTTCAGACGCACTCCGCGACTTTTTAAAGTAGCCAGACTTATTTTAAATAATAATCTGTGATAATATCAATTTGTATTATACGTTTTAAACGTGTACAAATAAGGGCGACGTATCCGTAAGACAAACAGATTTTTACAGTTTTTAAATACTCCCGCCAGACTATCTTCCTGCCACTGTATATAAGCCAGATTGCTATTTTTGGGCATTTAATGGTGAACTCTAGTAAGTGGAAAAGATTTATGACTGGAAAAATAAATGCAATACAATTGCACCCCTCGCCAACCCACCCAACGCATAAACCTTGCCAGACTCACTTTAATTACTTTCACAAACTGGAAAATTAAGTCCTGAAAATATTCACTACCTCCCCGTCTATTAGGAGACGTTGAAAACATAATTCGGTTCAATTAAATTAAAACCGATTTAGAGCGAATTTGGCACGCGCGCCAGGTGTTCCTTATATTGTTCCGTATCCAGGTACGTGGGGAGCGATTGATTATAGCTAAGATTATAGTTTAAGTTAATTGAAAAGACAAATAATTTAACTTTCAAAAATGTTATAGAAGTTTATTTAGATCTCATTGGTGAGCTCAGAGATCGTTGGTCTGTCAAAAGACGCTTGATTAACTAATCATTTTGACCGCAAACTGCCAATAAATTTGTATTTCACTCAATGTGTTTACTAAAGCTTCAAATTGCTGCTCCTTTTCACTACATCTTATATCTGTAATGTCGGATTACATCTGTGAACCTAACCAAGTCTCTATTGACTATGGGTCGACAAGCAACATAAACACTAATGACTATACAGGATGAGTATTTAATTAGTGACATCCTTGCAGTGGGTAAATCACCACGACGAACTACGCAACTTTTGATATTATTTTAAATTAATATAAAAAGCTTTGAGCACAATGCGCTATCTAGCGGTACGTAAAATGTCGCTAATATCGTTTATTAACGATAGTTTACCTACCCTAGATGGCGCAGCGCGCTCAACGCTTATCGAACTTTTCTTCAATTGATAAGATTTACAAATTTGTCAACAATAAAAGAAATGTTTTTGTTTGCTTTTACCTATTTTAAAAGTTGCTTACTTCGTCGTACTGATTCACTCACTTGAAGGATGTCAATAATTAAAAACTCACCCTGTATACTAAAATAACGTACAAATTTTTAAATCGTTTTAGTGAAAATTCGAAAAAAAAATATTTTTTAATAAATTATAATAAGCGTTGAGCACGCTGCGCCATCTAGTGGCATGTAAAATATCGCAAATAATGTTTCTTTTCGATGTTTTACCTACCGCTAGATGACTTCTCAATCTTATTTTCAATAGATAAAGTTTTCAAAGATTTTTATTTTTTGTTCACTATTTTTATATTACAAGTTGTTTGTTTGCTCATACTGATTTACCTACTTTAAGGGTGCCGGTTAATTCAAACTCACTCTGTTTGTATGTACGTGTATATACACTATTCATTAATTCTACCTTTGTACCGGCGTGGGCTCTTACATAGGATAATTTAGTTATTATAAATAAATTAATAGTTTTAAAAAACACTATAAACACGCTTTTATAAATGCACGTAAAAACCACATCATCAGACCTTGAAATATAATCGTGGTCAAAGTTAATTCCAAGACTTTTCTAACAAGTCCAAACACAGCTATGATACAATGTTCCTCCATGAAGTTCCAGGTCAAATCTTCCGACTCCATCATCAGATCAGTTCGACAGTACCATATTATTGTATTGTCGTCAGAACTTCATACAGCTGCCAATTTTCATGACGCTACGATCCTTGGCAGATGGTTAAATTAGTTACCTTAGATTCCATTACATAGTTACATATGTACAGGTCGACCTAAGAAAAGCGTGTTAAAAATGTACTTTTTGATGCTTTAATAAAGACATTTTAATTAGCCTTTAATCTGATGTGTGACTTCCTTTTGACTAAGCGTAGTCCCTCCTCCCCCGAAAAGCTTCTGGTTCCCCCGTATTTTAAATTTATGTAAATAATATTTCTTCACTTTTTATTTAAAAAACCTATCTCAGGACATCTGACAACCTAGTTAGGCTAGATTGTAATAAAAAAAATCAATATTGTTTTTTATGGAATAAAAACTTTTGATTTATTCTTAAAGTTAGCTCCATCTATTGCTCTTCTGGTAACTAATATATTATTATTCAATACCACGCGTGCGCACCTCGTTCCCATCCTATAGCAGCTTTAGCTAAATTCCGCAATCCGCGGCATATTTGCTTTTCCCCCTTTCCTCATATATTTTTCGCGGAAAGTAATACAAGTAGTCATCCAGTCAGCTATTTCGCGTCACATTTGAATTGTGTACTTTATGACATCTCCCTTTCCTTTGAGAAGGCAACCCGAAACCGACGTATATTAAATTTCTTCGGATATCCAATATTGAAACCTGCTAGAGCGGAACCCCGCTGTTATTTAGCCAACGCCATCGGGCACATACGTAGTCAGTTAAAAATATACCTATTTTTTCTCGTCAACAAATAAAGCACGGGAAGCGTGCTTCAGTGCAGGACATGTCAAAACAAAATGCGCATGCGTGATTATTTTCATGCCTGCTGGGCTGCTGAAAGCGTCAGTCTCTGGTAATCGGCCTAGGACTGAAGACGTGTTGTGGGCTTCCGAGGAACAGTATCTCTCCCACTCATCGCAATTAATATCTTAGCACAATCAAATATCGTGGATTGTCTCGCGCTGTAGATATTTCTGTGTCCATGGTGCAAGACTCTGGAACGATAGTTTTCACCATCTCAATATTTAATGCAAACGCTCAAATATTTTTTAAATATTCAATAGTCAATCAAGGAAATATGCATAAAAACACCGTAAATGCAATGAAAGAGAAGAGTGATGCGTTTGCCATTTTCAAGCATTGCTCAAGCATCGTTTATGGGATACTTGGCCTGAGACACTCCTTTAGCTTTGCTGGCTCGACTATAGAATAAAAAAAACAAGTACTCGAGCATTATTTAAGCACGAGTTGGTGCTTGAGCATCAGCTATAGGTTCGGACGTGAGAGCAACGCGAACTTCGCAAGTTTGACAGCTTGAAACAAAAACTATTATCTATTTCTTGCCTATTGCGGTGGGGGGGGGGGGGGGGAGTTTGCGTAAAGATCAATTTCTTTCTTGTTTTGTCTAAAATCCCGTCGTTTCTTTCTTGTTTTGTAAGGGAGAAGACCGTGCAAGCGACCTCAAACTCGTAATCAGTCTAGTGACCGGAGTAATCTGGTCGCGACTGGAAGTAAGGGCGTGAGTGTCAGCCCGCTGGGTAACATACCTGGCTATCTCGCGAATAACGCGTTGGGCATGTGGCGGTGCTTGACGGTGGACTGTTTTGTCCAAGTCTTCTGCGCTCACTCCAGGGAGATAGAACGACTAATCATTAAAACTTCCTGAGGTGATGGGTTCGCCCATTGTAGTTGACAACTATAGTTGCTTTTTCACACTGGCCAATTTGAACTTGGATAATTTAGGTTTGAGTTGGAAATTCAAATTTAAATAAATTTTAATTCAAGGCCATGTGATTCTTTTGGGGACAGACCCCTCGGTGCATAACCGAGGGGTCTGTCCTAGGTCGGACAGACCCCTCGGTTATTCAC